>PISW01008388.1:0-74511 GCA_004023785.1 Mungos mungo
ACACAGTCCCTCCTGACCACTGCAATGATGCTAACTTAGAACAAATATTTGATCTGAAATTGCAGTTTCTCAACATCAGGGACATTTGTTTTATGGCCCTTGTTGCTTAGAATGTGTGTGTTCATGGACTTTTGTGCATTCCTGGATGGAGGCAGAAGGCAAGACCTCTTCAGTGATGGCTATGAGCACTGATGTCTGACCACCCAGTCCCGTAATGGAGCAGGAAACTCAGATGCCTATGGATTTGTGTAGTAGTTCTGTCTGAGACAGTTGTGCCCCTCTGGAGACACACGGAGATGCCTGGAGACACTTTTTGTTGTCACAATTGGAGGTGGGTGTTACTGGAATCTGGTAGATAGAGGCCAGGGATGCTGTTCAACATCCTGCATGCACAGGACAACCTTTCCCCACCCCCAAAAAGAATGATCCAGTCTCAAAGGTCAGTAGTGCTGTGGTTGAGAATCCATGGATCAGATGGAGGGATGGAGTAGAGGACAGAGTTTGAATTAGAGGTGGGAAAATAGCTTCTTTGTGAATACTTACGTCTGTCTATATCTGACTATTGTCTTTCAGTCAACAAACGCAGAGGACATTTAGTAATGCTTAAAAAATCACCTGCATTCCCACCACCATGATATCTCTTGGTATATCATATATAGCACTGAGGCAGGTAAAATAGGCCTTTGGGGTCAGATGGTCCTAGGTTTAAATCCTATGGCAACCAGAGAAGCCTTGAAAAATGATCTTGCTTCTCTAGTCCCAGAGTTCCCCAGTTTTGAACCCGATAACTCCTGCCTCTTAAGGCAGCCACGTGGTTCAAACCAATCAGCTTTTTAAAGTTCCATGTACACAGCAGGCGCTCATATATTTTCTTCCAATCCCTGGCCACAGGCATATATATCTTGACTAGAATTGTCTTTACCTTGTTGTGTATTTCAATACTACTTTATTATTTACCAATATTAATCATACTTTTAGGGTGAATAAACTCCATTTGCAATTGTTTGGTAATATCCAAACTGGATAATTCAAATTTAATGAACGCTCTCTTTTTCACTGTAATGAACACCTTTGTGCAGACAGCTTTTCCCCAAGCAGGGATTCTCTCCCTCAGGTAGATTCTGTATGAGGGGTGGGGATTATGGGCTTAGGGGGCATAGATACTGTAATGCAACTGGGAGTTTTAGAACACGACATCCATTAGGAGCCAGAAGCCAGGGTACAAAGTACAAATGGAGGCAAGATGAGCTCTCTGGAAATCTCAAGGAAGACAGATCAACCTGTGCCAAGTCTGTGCTGTGCTTCATCAAGTTCAAACAAGTTAACTTGGATACAATATTTTAATCTATTAGGTCCCCTTCATTCTGATTCTGTAAGTTGACCCAATAATGTCCTTTATAGTAATTTTCTCTCTAGGGTCCAGTGAAGAGGAAGGTATTGCATCTGGGTGTCAGTTCTGGATATCTCTTGACTTAACAGATTGAGCAGTGTGTTTGTTGGTTGTCCATCCGTCCTTGCCCATGTTCTAGTAACCATCTCCATAGCTCTCTGTGGGTCAAAGAGCTGGCTGCCACTCTCCCACGCTGCTTGCTGGGATCATCGTCCTCACCTTACTAATGACAGTTAAGCACTGCCACCTGGCCTCTGTCATTTAGGAGTCCTGTTATTTTGCAATGTAACAACATTCCAGCCATCATCCTGCCCTTCGAGGACAGCAATAAACTCCTCCATGACACTGCCGCTTCTCTCACCAGGACATGTCTCACTGTTGAGTGAACTGGACTGTCTTCCAGCCCCTTATGCAAATATAGACAGCTGGGGAATTTCCCAAACCAACCCCAAATGTCAAATCCGGCATGCCTACTTCTCTGGGCCTTGGTTCCCAGTTCCGATGTCTGTCATGACTTTTCCACTCTACTGTGGACACTAATGTCTTCAAGGTTCCAAGAGCCATCCTTATAGTGTGTGGGATCCTTGATAGCGAGATAAATCCTGAGCCAGGAGAGTATGCTCTGTATCTATCAATTCTCCTTCTCCAGACTTCCATTTCACCTGCTGGGTTAGTACCCTCAGCATCCAGTTCCATAATGCTCCACTGGTTCCTACCAGAGTGTGTTGGCAGGGCAGTAGCTCCTTTGGGGATAGATCTTATCTTGTAAATGGCAGTTTTCCAGCCATGTTATGCTGTGACCTAACCCTAGTTATTGGTCTGGCAGCCATAAGGGATGTAAGAGTAATGCAGAGATGCCTGTATCACCTTCGAGAAAGTGGTAGTCTAAGTAAGAAGGGACAAGACAGGAAAAGCCAGAAATATTGAGCAATGTTGAGATTAAAGATTTTCAAGCCCATCCAACTGAGAATTCCATGCCCCATGTCACATCACAGGCTTCCACTTCTTCTCAACCTTGACTAAGCCTTGGCATAAGGCATTAGTGACTTTCCGAGGTTGATAATGAATGCTCCTCTCTCTACCACTCTGCTTCTCTCATAATTGAGATCCTTAGCTTTTATTCTCAAGGCTGCACAATAAGAGGCTCTACACCTACTATTGAGAAAGTTCTTGACCTTAGATGCTGCATGGAAAATAAAAAGGGTAATGATTGTATGCCTTCATGTTGTTGTGAGGATTTAAGCCAACTGTGTTTGTCAACAGCCTATGTGAGAGTTTGTGATGAAGTAGATTCTCGACAAATGTCAATTGAGTCAATAATGATAATGAGAAACCAACAGGGAATAGGTTGGGAGTGGGAGAAGCTTCCCTCCATCTCAGCTGTGTCACTATTTCAGAGCCTGTAGCTCCTGCCCCAAACTGCCTCAGCTCAGCACGCAGCACAGATGAGTCCTGCCCCCCCAGCCCTCTGCCCTCCGCCATGCCAGTCAGGTTGTACTTTCCATCCTTTGTACCTGGGGTCCAGGACTGCCCTATTTCTTGTCCCCTCTTCTGGTTCCATCTCCTCAGAGGGAGGAGAAAGGGAGAGGGAGACTTCAGAGATGGAGGTGGAGCCATTCCTGGCTGTCTCATTTTGATCAGACATTCAGATGCTGCCTCTTTAACAGGGTATTTGAGGGGATTTCTCCAGCTCTTTTAGGAACCCCATCACTGAATATATTCCCCTGGCCACGGATTCCATTCTGTTTCACTCTCCCAGGCCCCTCTCAGCTCCTGTGTCTGGTGGGATGCCTTATCCCCCTGTTGTGCAGGTGTCCTTGCTCTGCAAACAGCTACCTCAGGTGGGTACCAGCCAAATACTTGGGCTGATCTTCCCTCCATGGTTTCCACTGTTGCACTGGGCCATCATGGGCAAAAGCCCCACAGAAGCCCCTCTTCATCCTGGCATCCCTTTCTGGGTCTCTGCCACCCTGGGTCCAGGCGGACAAGGTAAGGGAGGTGAACGTGCTTAGAGGGTTGAGTGAACCCCATTGTATGAGATCCATGGGGCTTCCATAACAAAGTACCATCAACTGGGGGCGAAGCCAACAGAAATCTATTCTCCCACTGTTCTGGGGGCTGGAAGTACCAGCCATGGTGTCTACAGGGTTGGTTCCTTCTGTGCTGTGAGGCCATTCTCCTACCTTCCGGTGTCAGGTAGCAGGCTTTGGTGTCCCCATGCCAATAGGTCCATCACTTCAATCCTCTGTCTTTATGCAGCATGTTTCCTATATCTTCACATTGTTTTCCCTCTGTGTGTCTAAGTCTCCCCTCTTTTATAAGGATGTCAGTCATATTGGATGAGGGCCCATTCTAATGACTTCATTTTACAGAATGACCTCACTGTAAAAATCCTATCTTCAAATAAGGTCACATTCTGAGCTATTGAAGTTGGTCTTCAACATATTTAGGGAGGGACACAAGTAAACCCATAACACTGACCCCAAAGCCCATGCTCTCCTGATGTAGAAACTAGGGAGTGTTGAATTCTATGAAAGGAAAAAAGGCATGAGGTCAGGAAAGCCCTAATGAGGGAGGTGATCTGAATAGGTGCTTTGTGAGAGATGGATGCAGGAATCCCCCGGCAGAAAAGGGGGAAGGACTCCACTCCTCTCTTCCAAGCAGCCAGACTTGCAAACTCTCATCTTTCCCTTCCTCTCCATGAGCCTCTGTATCCTAAGTGAACTGGGCACCCTACAATTCCTTAAAAACACCATCCCAAAGGGCATCTTTGAAAGGAGGCTGATGAACAATCAGCACAAGATTATCTGGTTACACTCAGTCCCAAAGCATAATTTTTCTTAAGTGCAATGAAATGAAAAACTCATGATCACTGGCTTCCCCTCTCGAATGTTTCCCAGTATAAATTCATTTCTGGTTGTTTCTATTCCTGGATAAGATAGAGACCTACCAGGGAACCCTGGGAAACAGACGATGCTATCTTTACCCTGCTTCACTGTTGTTTATTACACTCAGCGAGTGATGGCCAGGCCACAAAGATGTCTAGCCAGCTTAGTTCCTGTTGCTAATTTTGTTGTATTTTTCAGAATGGTGACAGATTTTATGGCTCAAAATTCCTGTTTTTCAGGAGTGGCTGTTCACTCAAGCCCATTCATTCATCCATCCAATACAGCTGTAGGCAGCGGGTGCTGAGCAGTGGATATACTGTCCTACAGACACCTGGAAGTCAAGGTGTCCAATACAGCAGTGGCTAGGTGAGCACAAAGTTTGCCCCCAGGGACTTTTCTCACTGCTCTTTCCTGCTGGAGAGACTTCAGTTCTTAAGTGAGGTGACATGCAGGAGTGTCTGGCTCATGGAAGGCACCTTATTTTGTCTTTCTTTTATCTTCCCCTGTCCCTCTTTGGGGCATTCCAACCTTAGCTATGTTGCTAGATAGCTCTGTGACCTTGCGTGTTTGTTTTCTAAGCTATAAAGAAGAGGGCAATGATGGCTATCTCTCCAGAAGCCTCTCAAAGGTATTAAACGAGGCTACCTATGTAAACCATGTGCACTGATGAGGGCAAAGACCAAGAACTATGGCTATAACTCTCCACCTGCTCCCACTCTGTTCTCCTCAGTATTTTAGATAGGGCCCTACATTGTGCTCTCCACCAGGCAGTGGAAAATCAGGGAAAGGAAATAAATGATGGAGAAGACATGGAAACTTTCCCTGGCTTGACATGAAAAGTGTTGGGGAGATAAACGAGAGATTCCGATAATGACTTCTGTTCCTCCTTTCCTCCTGCTCCTGTACTTCCACACGTCCATCCCTATCCTTATGTGAAAAACTCCCCAACTGGTCTCCAGCCTAGATTGCTTTCCCTGAGCGCCACATGCAGGTATTCACGTGACCTTGGATACCCTCACTGGAATGCCCCTCAGACACCTAAAAGTCAAGGTTCCAAACCTGAGCTTATGGCTGCCCTCAACCTGCTCCGAGACCGTGTCGCATGCTTCAGTATCTCGCAAATGGTCACTGAAGCCAGATGTTTCCTAGACATCTTCCTCAGCCTACCTCCACCACCCCGTCAGTTGCCACATCTGGCATTTCTACTTGAATGGGTGCCTCACCTCACCTCTCAAGCCACTGTCTTTGAAAAGACTTTCTGTGCCTTTCCTGAAGCCACTGTATCAGCTCCCGCTTGGTCCCATCCTGCCCTAGTCCATCCTCTGTAGTGTTGAGGCGTTTCTCCTGGAAACAAATCAGAGCTAACCTCTTTGTGCTACTTCCATGGATACAGACTTCTACAATCCCAGAGGTCTGCCTGGAAAAGGGCGAGCTGCTCCTCTGTGTCACCAAAGAAGGTTCCGGCTGCCTTTGCAGATGCCCTCTCCTTAAATGTGGATGCCTCCTCTCTCCCTCATCCCAGCTTACTCCTCCAGCCGGGCCTCTTGCCGTTGCATCATGCTCTGACTCTGAAATACTTTGCTTCCCTCTATGACACACCATGTGCTCTTGCTTGCCCTGTGAGGGGTTTAGGCAGGTGGGTTACTCCTGGTGAACTTGCATACCTGCCTGGTCCCCAGCCATCCTTCTAAGCTCAGCTCAGGTATTCCCTCTTCCAGGAAGCCTTTCCTCATCCTCCTGGCTTGGGTTAGATAACCCTCCTCTTGGGTCCCACACTGACTCTGCCATATTTAATGATCCCTTTGCTCATCTGCCTCTGCCCCTAGATTTCAAGGTCAATGCAGGCAGTGCCTTAGACAGTGTGCCTGTCACATGTCAAGTACCCATTAAGCGCATGAATGAGTGAGTGGAAAAGGAAGAAAAACTGAAACCCCCATGTACCACCATCCATATCTACAGAGTAGCTCAGATGGGTATTCGTCCCATGTTGTGCTAGGTAGAATGACAGCAAACCCTCACATAATGAATTTTACTTTATAAAATATCTTCACCTTCATTTATCTCATGTAACCCTCACAAATTTGGGAGGTGGAGGTTATTGATGGCACTTTACAGGTGAAGGAAATGAGAGCCGAAGAAGAGAAAAGAAGAGGGATTGAACACTTAGGTGTGCTGGGCCCTGCCTGGCCTCTTGTCACGTGATGATTCATTTACTTCTTCCAACAACTCTGTGAGGGATCTGCTATTATCCCCATTTCACAAGAGAAAGAGCAGCGGCACAGAGAAGTCCAGTGACTCGCCAAGTGGAGCCAGGATTCGGTTTCATACACACTTTCCTAGCTTCCAAATCAGGTCAAACAGCTTAGAAAAAAGTCAATATGGTTAGAATATGGCCTGTGGGTGCTTAACAAACGTTTGTTCAATTATAGTGACTTGTTCAAAGTCAAGTTGAGCCACCTGTTGAATCCAGCCTTCTCGCCCTGTTCTTCAGCCTCTCCTGAGCACAGCCTGGGAGCGGCGCCCAGCAGGCCTGCCCCTCGTCCCCTCTCAAACACAGCAAAGACAACTGCGTTGCATGGCTCAGCTGGGCTGGGGGAGCTCAGAGCCAGGATCTGGGAGAGGAAGACGGCTCAGTGGTCTGGACACAGACACATCCTGCTTTTATGTTACACCAAATTCTTCCCCTAAGAATCACCCATCACTGCTTCACTCCACCCAGCTCCTCCTGCGGTGGGGGCAGCTAGACCCTCTGAGCAGACAGCACGCATGCGCTGCCCAGTCTACTCTAGCGATGTGCCAAACCTCATTGTCTCTCTCTCTAAATTGCTTTCTGCTCATCACCCCTCTGCCCTGGCTTCTCAACAGTGAGTGTTGGATACTGTGGTAATGGGCTGACATCTGAAGGAACTCTGAAATTATTTCTGTGCATCAAGAGGACCAGGACCAGAGTTCGGCCTCCCAGAGTCCATTGTGAGGCCTGCCTCATGCCTGCCTCTGGCTCACTGCCCCTGGGGAACGGCTTGGGTCTGGCTGGAAGGGAATGAAATGGAGTGCAGCCTGAGGATGGGAAGGATAGAGTATGGGAGAGAGGCTGGTGGTAAACTCACTTTTCTGAGCACCTAGTCTGTGCCAGGATTTCCGATTACATCCATTATGTTGTTTTCCACTCAGCTGTCCCTCAGATGGAGTTGTTGCCCATCCCCCATTTCTAGAAGGAACTGAGGTGCAAAATCACATCATTCTGTGGCTATGTAGTAAAGCTGTTTTTCACTTCCAGGCTCTTCTGACTCTGTGGTTGATAAGAATACACTATTTACTGTTGACTGTCAACAGTCAACTCTCCATTTCCGCTCCTCTCAGCTCCTAGAAACCACCATTCTACTTTCTGCTTCTATGAGTTTGACTGTTTTAGATTCCTCTTATACATGGAATCCTGCAGAATGTGTCCTTCTATGACTGGCTATTTAACTTTGCATAATGCTCTGTAGGTCCATCCATGTTATTGCAAATGGCAAGATTTTCTTCTTTTTGTGGCTGAATAATTTCCCATTTTATGTCCATAGCACAGTTTCTTTATCCATTCCTCTGTTGATGGACAGTTAGCTTATTTCCACTTCTTGGTTATCAGGAATAGTGCCACAGTGAACATGCCAGTGCAAGTATCTCTTTGAACTTATTTCTATTTTAATTCCTTGGGATAAATACTCAGAAGTGAGATTTCTGGATCATGTCATAATTCTATTCTTTTGAATTTGTTGAGGAAACCCCATGATATTTTCCATAGCAGCTGCTCTGATTTATGTTCCCACCAACGGTGTGCCAAAGCTCCAATTCTTCATATCTTTTTTGTTTTTAATATAATAGCCATCCTTACAGGTATAAAAGTATAGCTCACTATGATTTTTATTTGTATTTCCCTCATGATTAGTAATGCTGGACATCTTTCCACATACTTGTTGGTGAGAGTGAATTTCTTCTTTGGAGAAATAATCTATTATTCAATACCTTTGTCCATTTTTAATTAGGTTATTATTTTTATTATTACTATTGAGTTGCAGGAGTTCCTTATATATTTTGGATATTATCCCTTATCAGATATGGTTTGCAGTTATTGTCTCCCGTTCTGTAGGTTGACTTTTCATTTTATTGATTCTTTCCTTTGCAAAGCAGCAGCTTGATATAGTTTGATATAGTCCCCCTTGTCTACTTTTACTTACATTTTTTGGGCTTTGGTGTCATATACAAGAAATCATTGCCAAGACCACTGTCATGAAGACTTCTTCATTTTTTTCTATGCATTTTATAGTTTCAGCTTCAGTTTCTTTCTATTTTTAACCCATTTTGAGTTGTTTTTTGTGCCTGTCTTAAGATTTTGTCGTATGTGTATCTTCAGTTTGCCCAACACCATTTGAAGTAATTGCCCTTTCCCTGTTGTATATTCTTGGCATTCTTGTCCAAGATCAGTTGACCATATATGCATGGTTTTCTTTCTGGGCTTTCTATTCTGTTCTACTGGTTTATATGTCATTCCTTAAGCCACTATCATGCTGTTCTAATCACTGTAGCTTTGTAATATACTTTGGAATCAGTAAGTGTGATGACTTCAGCTTTGTTTTGCTTTCTCAAGATTGTTTTGGTTATTTTGAGTCCTTTTTGGTTCCTCATTAAATTTTGTATTGCTTTTTTCTATTTCTTTAAAGACTAGAATACCATTGGGATTTTAATAGGGATTCTATTGAATGTGTAGATTGCTTTCGGTAGTATGGTTATTTGAACAATACTTAGTACTCTAATCCATGAATATGGGATTTATTTCCATTTATTTGTGTCTTTAACGTCTTCCTTATTTGGATATTATCCCCAGCAAATCTTTTCCCATACAAGTCCTTTGATCTCTCACTCTGTTTTTTCAAAACTGCCTTCCCAGTGAACCTCCCTCTGGAAACTCAGATGTACATAATCTGACCATATTCTCCCTGATTGCTAGTGATGTTGAACATCTTTTTATGTGCTTATTTGCCATCTGTATATCCTATTTGGTGAAATGTTTCTTCGTGTCTTTTGCCCATTTTCTAGTTGAATTGCATGTCTGTTTGTTTTTCCTGTTGATTTTTGAGAGTTCTTTATTATGAGTCTGTTGTCAGATATGTGCCTGTTAAATATTTTCTCCTGGTCTGTAGTTTGCCTTTTTATTCTTTCAATGGGGTCCTTTGCAAAGCAAAAGTTTTGAATTTTGTTAAGGTCTAATATACCAACTTTTACTTTTGTAGACTCTGCCTTGGCTCTCCTGTCTAAACACCCTTCATTAGGTCCTTCTCCAAAGAGGAAAGGCAATTCACTGCTTCCAGGTGGGGTAGAAGCCCAGGTGTGGACTTGTGGTCCCCACAGACACTGTGAGGGAGGCTCCCTGATGCCAATGCCTTGGCTTCCTGTTTTGATCTTGACCCAGCCTGGTGGGGAGCGAAAAAGGAGAAGGAGGGATTGGGTTGCTTCCTTACAGCCTGGTAGGAATGGAAGTCTAGGCTCTCCATTTGGCCTTTGCTTATGGGGTGGGGGCAAGGGCCACAGATGTTTTTGTTTTGTTTTGTTTTGTTTTGGCTAGAACAGAATATTTATTGTCTAAAAGCTTACTGTCTCACTAGGCTGCCCTTGCTTGGTCCTTTGGCTAGAGACAGCAGGCTACACTGGGATTTTGGTGGCTTCTATTGGTCATCATTTCTGGGTTGCCAGTCTCTATCAAGTCTAGAATTTTGGGGCAAGAAGAAAACCCAGAGAACGCAGCACAATATCACTACTTGGGTCCTCGTATCCCCAGCCAGACCTTCTTCATGGTTTTATATAGAACATGCAGGGTTTTCAGCTACACCAGAGAGAAGAAAAGGGAAAAGCATATCCATTCCATCTTCCCAGAAGTGGAAGTCTATCACACAATCTGGACATGCAGATTGATCAAGACACAATGGTTTGGAGAGAAACATTACTGTGTACAATATTTTCCTTCAAGCCTATCCACTAGGCAAAGACACCTGCAGGGCACCCATTTGACAAAGGGCGTGGGGTTTGTTTTTCAAATTCCTGGGTCTGTAATGTGTGACTCCTCTCCTCCTCACTGGATTCCATTGGCCTAATTCTTTAACCTTGCTATGCTTTATTTTCCTCATCTATCGACTGGGGGTCATGGAAGCATATTCCTCATGGTGTGGAATTGCAGAATGAACCAATATGATTCATGCCAGTCAAACAAAAGACAAAATACGTAGTCTAGCATCTGGCAAAGGCAATTAATAAATATTAACTATTTTTACTGAAAGAAAAATGTTAGTAGTGTAGTATAGGGCACCTAGAGGCTGGAATACCCAAATCCCAGGATTTCTCCAATTCTCCATTCGTCCAAGTCATCCAATTTCCCATCCATTGCTTCCTCTCTCCTTCCCTCCCATCCCCACATTCCCTCCTTCCTTCCTTGCCTTCTCTTCCCCTGGCACCTTCCATTGCCATGAGTTAGCTGAGCACCTGTGTTGTCTCTGAAGACATAACAACAAGTAGGGCACCACTTACACCACGACGGACTTCAGAGGTTAGTGGGGCTGACAGAAGCATGAGTGGGTCATCTCAGTCTGAGGTGCAGAGATCCCCAGCAGACGCCTCTACCAGGTACAATACTGGTTCTTCAAGATATAAATAAATACCACAGGGGTTTCATGTCTCAAATGACTATTTGCGTTGGATTTAGTCATCCATTTGTAGGAGGACATTAAGAATCAAGCGTCCCTAATGTAGCTGCAATGTTTACAGTCAAGCCCAGAAGCATATGGCAGCAGCCTCACAAAAGCTCCTGTAGATGTAGGAAAAGAGGGCTTTTTCATAGGCTGAATTCAGCCATCTGACTTCCAGGGCTGCCGGCCAGATGGGATGTGGGATAATAGAGGCCATGAGCCTGGATCCATTAGATATTTGATGCACCACCCAGATAATTGTGTGAAAGTGGACTTGGGAAAGTGTTTTAAACAAAACAAAACTCAAAACAAACGTGCTTTGTTAAGAGCAGTGCTACACGTCGGAAGTTGGCAAACGCAGAGTGTGGATTCGGGCAGCAAGGTGCTCACCTGGCCATGGCACGTGGCAGGCAGAGCTCTAGGGCAGGAGGCACTTGGGGAGGAAGGGGCATCGCCCCACGCATGGCAGCCCAGGTGCCAAGGGCTGGAAGCAGACATGTCTGAGCTAGATGCAGTACTGGAGGCCAACTTGGAATAAAGTATCTGCTGGTACAGGGCATCCGTGAGACTTGGTAGGAGACTTCATGGGTGAGTCAACCTCAGCTCTCTGCATTGTCATTTCTTTCCAGTGTGTCTCTCGGCACATTACTTTGTCTGGTTGAGCTTTCGTTCCCTTCTCTGTGAAACTGGGGCAAGATATTGACCTCATAAGGCTACTGTGCTAAAGCCGCTGCAGTTAGAGGAGCGGATGTGCCCTTGGTATGTGGGTCGGTCATCCCGAGAACAAGGGACAATGAAAGTAAAGGCCCACGGGTGCTGGGAGTGTACTGGTTCTGAGAAGGCCAACTGGATCGTTGTGGCTGGGCTGGATGCAACCTGAGGAGGTCTGGAGGGCAAGCAGAAGGGTTAGAAAGTCAAAGTGGTTTATTATTCTGTATGCATTTGATTTTCCTTTCCAGCACAACTGGGTGAGAAGGAAAATGGGCTGTTTCTAGGTTACCTGGGTCCCTCCTGAGCCCAGCTCTGTTGAGAGCTTGCCCAGAGCTCATCCAGGTTCCTGGAGAGTCTTGTCTTTAACTTGGGAACACTTCAAACCATGTTAAACTGTGTAGATGAAAGATAGTTATGATGGATTGAAAGAGTGGCCATAACTCTCCCTCCTCCTCTGTGCAACCTGGTAGTTCCCCGTCTTGAACCTGGGTTGGTCCCACCTTACTTGCCCCGCAGGGTAAAAGTGAGGCTGTGCCAGTCCTGAGCTCAGCGCAGACAGTCTCTGCACATTTCCTCTCCTTCTCTTGGAGGCTTATTCTCTCAGAGCCCAGTTCTGAGATGCTTTTCTGTGTAGCAAAAGCCTACTGAGTCATGAAAAGATAATCAACATCATTATTTATTAAGGGGATGCAAATTAAAACCCCAGTGAGATACCACCTGAGCGGCTGGAATCGAAAAGACACACCAGAGGCCTGGGGGGCTCAGTCGGTTGAGTGTCTGACTCTTGATTTTGGCTCAGGTCACAATCTCACGGTTCCTGGGTTTGAGCCCTGCATCAGACTCTGCTGACAGTATAGAGCCTGCTAGGGATTTTCTCCTCCTTTCTCTCTGCTCCCCCCAGCTCGCTCGCTCGCTCACTCTCTCTCTCTCTCTCTCTCTTTCTCTCTCTCCTGTCTCTCTCTCTCAAAATAAATAAATAAACTTAAAAAAAGGCACACAAAAACAAGTTTTGGTATAGATGTGGAGAAACTAGAATTCCCTTAGTCTGCAGGTGGAATGAAAAACAGTGCTGCCGCTCTGGAAAACAGTTCCTTGAAAAGTATACACTCACCATATGTTACCATACGACTCAGATTCCATCCCAGGCGTCTGCTCATGAGAAATTGAGACCTATGTCCACACAGAGTTAGACATGAAAGTGCGTAGCAGCATTATTCAAGGAAACCGAAAAGTAAAAAACAATCCAAATGTCCACCGAGTGCTGGGTGGGGAAGGAAAGCGCGGTGCGGCCATGCAGTGGAACACTGCTTGGCAATCAGAGGAACAAAGCACTGAGACTTCCTGTGGCGTGGACAGACCTGAGGCCACGCGCTGAGCGAGAGAAGCTGGATCGTACGGCTGTTTGTCTGAATGCCCAGAGCAGGCAAATCTCAGAGACAGAACATATTAATGTTTGCCTGGCGACGGAGATGGGGAATGACTATGAATGGTCTTCAAGGGTCTTTAGGGTGTGGTAGAAATGATTAGAACTGGAGTATTACACGGCAATGAGAAAGAATAAAGTCTGGCCATTCGTGGCAAAGTGGACGGACCTCGAGGGTGTCATGCTAAGCGAAATAAGTCAGGCAGAGAAGGACAGATACCATATGTTTGCACTCATAGGTCTAACAGGAGAAACCTAACAGAGGACCATGGGGAGGGGAAGGGGGTAAAAAGAGTTAGGGAGAGGGAGGGAGGCATAATCATGAGAGACTCTTGAATACAGAAAACGAACTGAGGGCTGAAGGGGTAGGAGGAAAGAGGAAAGGGGTGATGGACATGGGAGGAAGGCATTTATGGGGAAGAGCACTGGGTGGTACATGGAAATCAACTTGACAATAAACTATAAAACAAAAGAAATGATTAAAACTGGAGGATAGAGGGGCGCCTGGGTGACTCAGTCGGTTAAGTGTCTGAAGTGGGCTCGGGTCATGATCTCATGGTTTGTGGGATTGAGCCCCGCATTGGGCTCAGTGTTGACAGCTTGGAGCCTGCTTTGGATTCTGTCTCCTCTCTCTGCCCCTCCCACTTACATTGTCTGTCTCTGTCTGTCTCTCTTAAAAATAAATAAACATAAGAAAAACTGGCTGACAGAGATAGTTCCACGAATTCTTTAAATTCAGTAACCATAGATTAATTGGGCACATAAAATGGACGAGCGCAGACCCCAGGAGCTCCCTGCTGCGGCCCACGGTCTCCATCATCACAGGGTCCTGTGGGTCAAGCCAGGGTAACATGGCCCCACACACAGTCCTGGCTGGGACAAGCCCACTGATTCTCAGTCAGCAGTTTTCATCCTCCTCCTCAACCCCCTGTTTATTTTTCATGCCTGCATAACATTCTGTACTTTATGAAAACACACTGGATACATGAAGTTTGCTCTTACCCCCTGGCCACCCACTTAATACTTCTTTTCTTTACAAATATCCTCCAAAATGATTGTATGTATATTATAAGATATATTTTATTTTGTTATTTTACATTTATAATAGTTTATTGTCAAATTGGTTTCCATATAACACCCAGTGCTTCTCCCCACAAGTGCCCCCCACCATGACCATTACCCCCTTTCCCCCTCCCCCTTAAGTCCTCGGTTCGTTTTCGGTATTCAATAGTCTCTCATGATTAGTGTCCCTTGATCTCCCCAAAGAGTTAAAAAATATTTTAAAGAAAAGTAATATTCAGAGACTTTTTTTACTCATTTATTAATTTATTTTTTAATATTTCTTTTTTGAGAGAGAGAGAGAGAGAGAAAGAGGGACAGAGCATGAGCAGGGAAGGGGCAGAGAGAGAGGGAGACAAAGAATCTGAAGCAGGCTCCAGGCTCTGAGCTGTCAGCACAGAGCTTGATGTGGGGCTCCAACTCACCAGCCACAAGATCATGACCTGGGCCATGCACCTTGAGAAAAGTGAGATTTCATAACCGACTTAACCAACTGAATCACCCAGGTGCTTCTCAGAGATTACTTTTTCTTTTCTTTCCTCTGAATTATACCTGCACCCTTGGAGCAATGACGGGTTTGGGACGCCTCAGCCTTTCACATCATTCAGGCAGATCCCTGTTTACGGTGCCCTGATTGGAGTGGCAGGTGCAGAGACAGCCAGCTGGGGCTCTGTCCTCAGGGGCCCACGTGTGGGGGTGGTGGAAAAGGATGCCACGTGCTGATATGAAGCAAAACCCCTCGAAACTCCAGGTAGGACCTGGCTGCCTCAGCTGGAGGGTCAGCTGGGCTGGAAGGTCCAGGGAGTTTCCTTCATCTGTCTAGCAGCAGGTGCTGGCTGGTAGGCTGGACTGGCTTCTTTATGAGGTGTGTCAAGGTCAAGTTCCATGATGGCAAAAATAAGAAGCTGTATTGCCTCTCCCAACCCAGACACCAAAAGTTGCACAGAGTTCCTCTCACTATGTTTCACGGGTCCAGGAAGGCAGCCCTGATGCAGCCACACAGGTGTGGGGACTCGGGGACACATGATCGCCGGGGCCATTTACTAAGACTATGTCACAACTATGACACAACAGCAATGTCCCCCCTCCCCCCAATTTGCTTGAAATGTAAAGTTATTTAGTACTTTACACAGAGCTAGACATCAAACTAGGTAAGGAGCCTAGGGTGATGCTTCTACAAGTTCAAGTTAGTTCATGTGAACCTCAAAATAAAATACAAGGTCCTCACATTTATGTACAACTTACACCATTTTCTGATGGTGAGGAGGAGGATGTTATGACAGTGATGAACCTTGCCTGAGCTCTGCAGGAGTCTGGTTAGTTACGTCTAAGTTACGTCAGGATCTCTCCTGGCATGAACTGGCTCGGGCTGCCGTAACTAAGTACCACCAACTGGGTGGCCTTAAAGACAGAGATGCAACATCTCACAGGTCTGGAAGCTGGTCGTCCAAGATCAAGGTCTCTCCTGAGGTGGTGAGGGACAATCGGTCCTGGGCCTCGCCTCAGCTTCTCCTGGTTGGCTGGCCATCTTTGGCGTTCCATGGTTTATAGAAACATCATCCCCATCTCTGCTTTTCCCTTCATGTGGCATTCTCCCTATGCACATGTCTGTGCCTCAACTGCCCCCTTTCATCAAGACATGCGTCATACTGAATTAAGGGCCCACTGTATTGCAGTATGACCTCATCTTACCTTTACCGATCACATCCCAACGACCCTATTTCCAGTATAAGCTCATATTCCATGGTACTGATAGCAAGGGCTTCAGTACATGAGGCGGGGTGGGAGTGGGGGCTGGACACCATCTATTCCATCCCTTTGAACCCTTGTGCAAAGTGAGGTTCCAAACCAGTTTTACAAGCAAATTGAGAGAATGCTGCCTCCATAGTTTGAAGCCCAGGAAGACTACAGTATTTTGTAGCCTTAAGGACTGTAGAGATTGTTTTCTCCTCGTTTTATCACATAGAGGAGGAAGTGGGGTCCCAGAGGGACTTAGCAAGTTGGCTAAAGTCACTCATCCCTGAAACTCAGCCCAGGGGCCAGAGGCTGGGGCACCTAATGGCTTCTTTTAGAGACGTTTCTGCTATATCACATTTTATTCTCACTTGCTCACAATTTAGTCCATTCCTGGGACTTTAGGAGACAATTTTCAGAAATTCTAAAGGGCTCTGCAGCAAGGCTTCCTGACCTCATGAACCCTTTGCAGCCTTAAAACAAATCTGCTATAGGATTAAAGCCCCCAGGACGCACCCTGCCTGGCCACAATTATCCTGAAAGCATTGGAAACACTGTCGCCTCTCCGCCACCCCCGCCCCCGACAAAATGACAGACTTTTGTGTCCAGAAGAAAAGCTCCCAGGAATGATCGCTCAGTCCAACAACAGGGAAAATATATTCAAAATGCTTTTACTTTGCAGGCGATCCGCTCTGCCAGAACAGGAATTTGGCCCAGCTCAGCAGCATGCAGATTTTAACGTGGGCATGAAAATAAAGGAGGCATTCACTACGACCAGGAGCGCAAGAGACAAAATTTACATCCTGCCATAAGCCACTAGAAAAGCAAACCTGTAATTCATTTGGGTACAGACAAGGTAATATATTGCTAATGAACATATGCCTGTTATGGATACATAAAGTGGTTTTCATGCAGCACAGGCCTGAGTTACCTGGGACCCCGAGAACGGGAAACAAAATGCACCCTGCAATCGCTCAATGCGACCTAATGGTAGTTGGCTGGCTGCAGCCAAGGGGAAAAGCCCAGCAGTCACACTGTGCTGGGAAGACTGGGGAGTTTGGGAGGTCACGATGGGGAATGAATTTGTGGAACAAAATACCAAAGCAAAGAGGGCTTGTGAGAGAGAATCCTTGAGGTCAGCAGGGGGTCCCCACTGGTCCTTGACTGGACACAGGGTCTAGTGTTGCCGCACCTGTGGCATTTGGTAGCGTCTGCAGAAGGGCATTGCTTCAGCAGGGTGATGAATTAGCTCTGAGTACAGGCTGCTTCGGACCTGCCCTTGCAGCTCGTAAGCCACCTCAGATCAAACCCATCTCCGTAACTTGTCTGACTGAAGCCAGCACCGCTTAGAGGAGCACAGCTAAGCCCAGGACCAGCACAGTGTCTGGACTTCAGCCAATCGAAAAAGCAAGCAACAAAGTTGGAAAATACCACTGAGAACCTGGAGGAAAATCTGTGCATAACAGACACAGGGATGGCAGAGATGATGGAAGGATCAGATAAGGCGTGAAAGTGCTATTATAAATGTGTGTCACAGAGCGGCGAGAACACCATCAATACGAGGGGAAAAACGGAAGATACAAACACATCTTTACGTAAGTGCTTCCAGGGGCACCTGGGCGGCTCAGTTGGTTAAACGTCTGACTTCAGCTCAGGTCATGATCTTGAAGGTGGTGAGTTCAAGCCCCAAGTTGGGCCCTGTGCTGACAGCTCGGAGCCTGAAGCCTGCTTGGGATTCTGTGTTTCCCTCTCTCTCTCTCTTTCTGCCCCTCCCGCACTTGTGTTCTGTTCTGTCTCTGTCTCTCTCACAAAAGTAAACATTAAAAAAATTTAAAAAAGGAGTACTTCCAGAGGTAAAAATGTCAATAATTGAATAGGAATATATGGGTTGGAATTAACAACAGACTAGAACCAGGGACAAAATCAGGCAGTTCGCCTTGACACATAGTTAGAAAAGTGACTGTAGTTCAAAAGGAAGCTCAGGAAAGAAGAAAGAAATAACAACTACAGAATCAGAGGGCCTTTCTCATAGGATCAAGTTATTAGTATACATGCAATTGGAGTCCTTCGAAATGCAGAGCCAGAGAAAAGTATTTCAAGAAATGATGGCTGGAAAATTTCCAAATTGATAAAAATGGCAAATAGAATAGAATTCATACACTCCAGGCAAGAAAAATAAAGTAGCATCAAGTGTATCCTACTCAGACTGTTGAAAACCAATGATAAAGTGAGAACCTTAAAGCACCCAAAGAAAAGCAATCTCCTTAACCCTTTTGTATGTAGTCTAGGAGAGTAATGGAAAAGGATGAAATCTTGCCATTTGCAACAATCTGGAAGGAACTAGAGGGTATTATGCTAAGAGAAATTAGAGAAGGATATATGATTTCCCTCATATGTGGAATTTGAGAAACTCAACAGATGAACATAGGGGAGGGGAGGAAAAAACAAGATAAAAACAGAGTGGAAAGCAAACTCTAAGACTCTTGAATACAGAGAACAAACTGATGTTGATAGGGGAGAAGTAAATGGTGATGGAGATTAATCAGGACTTTTTTTATATTTATTTTTGAAAGAGAGAGACAGAGCACGAACAGGGGAGGGGCAGAGAGAGAAAGAGACACAGAATCTGAAGCAGGCTCCAGACTCTGAGCGCTCAGCCCAGAGCCTGACGCAGGGCTCGAACCCCCGAACTGTGAGATCATGACCTGCGCTGAAATCCAACGACGCGCAACTGACTGAGCCACCCAGGGGCCCCTGATCAGGACATTTTTTGAGATGAGCCCTGGGGGCTCTATTTCTGAAGCCAAGACTACACTGTATGTTAACCAACTTGAATTTAAATTTCAAAAAATAATAGCTTAAAAAAAACAGAAACTAAAAATTTTAAGATAAAAAAATTAAAAAACCAGAAACTAGAGAAGCCCAAAAGACAACAGAATGACATCTTACAGTTCAGGGGGAGGGGCACCTGCGTGGCTCAGTCATCTGAGTGTCTGGCTTCTACACAGGTCGCCATCTTGCGTCCATGGGTTCAAGCCCCGCATCGGGCTCTGTGCTGACAGCTCAGAGCCTGGAGCCTGCTTTGGATTTGGTGTCTCCATCTCTCTCTGCCCCTCCCTTGCTTGTACTCTCTCCCAAAATATAAAAAGTTAAAAAAAATTAAAGCGCAGGGGAAAAAAAGGAAAGAAAACAGAAACATTTGTTAACCTGGAATTCTATAATTGGCAAAATATCTTTCGAAAATGAAAGTGAAACAAAGACTTTTTCAGACACTTGCTGGCAAAATTGCACTAACGTAGAGGCTGAAGGAAAATATCACCCAGGAAAATCTGGACCTACACAGAGATCCAGATTTTATCCAGATTTTTATGGTTTTTTATGAAAGGACCATAAATGGCATGTGTGGGTAGAGACAGATTTTCTCATTTTTAATACCTTTGAAAGATAATTGAATTTTAAAGCAGTAACAATTTCAGGGATGGGACTGAAACCAAATGTAGATGTTAAATGTATAATATTATAATAGTCTTGTGTGGCGCCTGTGATTCTGCTTACCGTCGTGAGCATTTTGTGATGCACAGAATTGCTGAATCACAATGTTGCACACAGAAACTGATACAATCTTGCATGTCAACTATACTTCAATTAAAAATATAAAAAAAGAACTATAGCATAAAGGCTGCGAAAATAAAATGGAATACGCAGTCACAAGATTTTCAAGTTGTATCTGATACAAGATACATTTGAAATTCTGGAGTGCCCACTTAAAAAAAAAAAAGACATAGAACTAAAAGCTATTAGTTGATAAAAATAAATATATAAATTGGGGTGCCCGGGTGGCTCAGTCGGTGAAGTATCTGACTCTTGTCGGGTCTTGATCTTAGGGTCATGAGTTCAAGCCCTGCGTCAGGCTCCATGCTGGGCATGAAGCCTACTTAAAAAAAAAAAATCAATAAACGATAAATATATAAATTGATCCCAAAACCAGGCAGGAAGAGGAAGAAAGGAGTAGAAACAGATGGCACAAGTAGATAATCCATGGTAAGCTGGTAGATGTTAAGCAAATGGTATTGTAACATACTATATTGTAACATCAACACTGTAAATGGATGGTAGCAAATCAGAGGAAACCTTTCACGTTAAGGAATGTTCTAGATTAGGAGTGTGGCGATGGCTACATGACTGTATATATTGGTCCAGTCCCATCAAACTGTACAATTACAATTAGTAAGCTTTACTGGATACAAATTATACCACAATAAAGCTGTTAAGAAATAAGAGCAAAACAGGAGGATGCCTGGGGGAATGCAGCGTGGAAGGCACCCCAGGTCACATTGGAAAGTGCACCCATACACACACAGGCAGGTCTTGTATGCGAAGAGCTTTGCTGCTTTTTCTTTTTATAAATTAATAAATTATAGGGACACCTGGGTGGTTCCGTTGGTTAAGAAGCGTCTGACTTCGACTCAGGTCACGATCTCGCAGTTCGTGGGTTTGAGTCCCACGTCAGGCTCTGGAGTCTGGAGCCTGCTTCGGGTTCTGTGTCTCCTTCTCTCTGCCCTTCCCCTGCTCACACTCTCTTTCAAAAATAAACGTTAAAAAATTAAAAAAATTTATTTGCACGATGCATTTAGAAAATTCGACTCAGGTCATGATCTCGCAGTTCGTGGGTTCGAGTCCCACATCAGGCTCTATGCTGACAGTTCGGAGTCTGGAGCCTGCTTCGGGTTCTGTGTCTCCTTCTCTCTGCCCTTCCCCTGCTCACACTTTCAAAAATAAACGTTAAAAAATTAAAAAAATTTATTTGCACGATGCATTTAGAAAATGCCAAAGAGTATGAAGAAAAATGTTCTTTACAATCTCCTGTCTAGATACTAACACTATCCTTTCTCCCGCAGTCTTCCAAGCATACATACAACATCCTCACAGATACACAAGTATGTTGTTCTTAATATTATATTACACACAAGGTTTCTAATCAGTAATATTTTGGAAGCATCCGATGTTGATAAATATAAATACATTTCGTAACCAACAAGTTGAGAGCTGCCTGGAATTCTGCTCTGTGATGTGTTTATTTACTCATTTTCCTTCCTGTAGGAAGGCCAGCGAGGCTGTTGCGTGGTTGAATTTTTCTCCTTGGCAGTATCGCAGTGAACATACTTAGGCTTGCATTTTTTCCAGTTGCTTTACTGTCTCCTTAGGATAAATCACAGGACCTGGAATCGTTCAATCAAAGGGAATATACTTCTTTCATAAAGACATCTCATTCCACCCCCAAAGGGTGTGCCAGCTCTCATGCCTTCCTGGGGGAGCACTCAGATTCCATGTCCTCAAGGAGGGACATTCTGTTCCCTCCCGCACCACAGATGTCGCGAGACTTTGATCTTTGCCGATATCGGGTGTATTACCTACGTTGTTTCCGGGTGTGCCGTGCACAGACATGCCCCGCACGTGCGTGGCCTCAGAGCTCTCCTGAGAAACAGCTCCCACGCCCAGAGGCCTTCCAGCTGCCGTGAGGGCGCTCACCAGACTCAAGACCCAAGAAAAGATAAGACTGGGCTTCTTCCTAACCCTCTGATGCCATCCCCATGGCACCTTAGAATACATTTTCCAATGGGATAGAACATGAGAAACGAAATCAGGGCCTCCTCACAGGCTTGCCGTGAGCTGGCAGTGAAGTGCATAATACTTTATAAGGCCACACTCAACCAGAAAAATTGGAAACCACTTGAATGTTCAACAGCTAGGATTTAGCTCAATGACTTCTACCACCCCTGTAATGAAGCATATGACAGTCACGTAATGGCATTGGAAAACAGTGTATTCAGCTGGAAAAATGATCACGATAGATTGTTAAGTGGGACAAGAAGCAGGTTATAAATAAGTGTATAGTATCTCATTTTCTACAAGTAATTGTATAGTTTCAGTTAACTTTCTAGGGGATTCATGTTTATATTCACACCGATTATTTCCAGATGAGTAGGTGAAATTTTCTCATGTGTTTCCTCAGATTCTCCCGCGATGGACAATGTGCTGCTGATTACAAGAAAAGGGCAGTTTTATAAGAGCAACCAACACCAAAATTATTTAAAGCACCTAAGAGGCATGTAGTAAATGCTGGCTGCTCTCGGACATTTCCAGCATCTCAGGGCGCAGCCGTTATTTTCTCCCTGTGCCACAGGAAGGGTGGGAGTGTGGGCGGTGGGTCCAGGCTCCCCGGCTGATGAGGCAGCGCAGTGTTGTAACGCACTCTCTGACCCCAAGCACGTGCCTTCTGGCTCTGTTCACCTGGAGTGCTCCTTTTCTTGCCCTCTGGTAGGAAAATGCTCCACAGCCTGGTCTGAGTCTCTTCCAGGGAGCACGAGGACTTTGAGAAGCCCCTGCTGGCAGACCTCAGCAGCCTGCACAGACAGGGCATTGCACCTGTAGGCCAGGCTGCTTCAGCCTTTGCGAGAAGCCACAGTGCTGAGGAGAGCGCCCCCGTGTCGGAGCTGCTGCGGGCTGCCCTGACCTCCCCCCCCCCCCGGTGCTGTTGGAAAGGTGGGTGGATGGGGGGCCCCCACAGGAGCGGCCGAGGAGCTCACGCAGAGCCCAAGTTCACCCACACGTCCCACACCTCAGGCTTCAACACCATCCACGAAGGCAGGCCCACTGAGGCTGCGCGGAGGGGAGAGTGATGTGGGGCTGACAAAGCTCCCTGTGTGTGACCGTCATTCACCAGCCAGTTCACCCGAGGAGGGAGCTGGGCGCATGACTTCATGGCACCCCCTTCCTTCACTCAGGGCTTGAGGACTGTCCCGAAGACCAGTCCCGGTGGGTTGGGGCCCACACATCTCTCCGGGTCAAATCACAAGCTCCCATGAAGGAACACTTGGCACTGTGCCCATTGTCAAGAATGGCGGCCCCTCCCTCCTTTGGCTTTTCCTTCCCTGGGAGGCAGGGTCAGGGACCCAACTAGAGGGCTTTGCCTTGAAATCCTAATCCCGCTCCCATAGCGAATGCCTTAACCGGAGTATCCCCATCAACATTCAAGGGCACTCCCCAGAAACATTTCCCGCACCGCGACCCCCGCCTCAGGCTCTGCTGCATGGAGACCCAACCGGAGGCCACTGGTGTGGGAAGGGGCCCGAGGAAGCAGCCTTGAAGGATGGGGCTTGGCAGCTGGAACCCACACCGGCCTCTGGGGACGAGGCCCTCAGGGCACAGGAGTGAGAATCCGGACCTAAGTATCTGAGGGTCCCCGTGCTTCTGAGGGAGCCGACAAGCCAGGTTCGGAGTGAGGCGTGCATGCAGAGGGCCTGTGTGCTGCTCCTGGTGACAGAGTTTTGGAAGACACCTAGAGAGTCTGTCCGCGATGTTGGGGACTCCGTGCGATCATACTTCAGGACCAAGAACTTGGGGTGCTTAGGTGACACTTTGGATTCAGGGTCCACCGTGTCAAGGGGGTTTTGAATGGTTCAGGGCACCGACTCTCCGGATGGGAGGGGCCACAAGCCAGTATCACATGCTGTCCTGCCCACAGGAAATTCATGGTGACAGTATCGGGGACAGGCAGGTGTTCAGGACAGTCAACGACCAGGCCGTGGTCCTTCCTTCTGGACCCATCTCACCTCCTTGTCTCCACCTCAGGCCTGGGCCCTGCTGGACCCTGCGTGGACCACCACCCCGTCACCCCGGGGGTGCGAGGCTGCAACAGACCAGAACACTCGGGGAGGGGTGTCACCAGTGCTTGGCAGGGGTGGGGGTGGGAGATGGGGGGCAGGGAGCGAACAACTGGGAGTGTCAGAAAACGTGGCTTTGAGGAAAGGACACCAAGGATGCTTTGCTTCTGGCGGAGGGCGGGGGAGGAGGGGTGGCGGCAGGATGCTACATCTCAGAGGGACCTACTCAGGGACCCAGAATGATCTAGCCCCATGGAGGCCCACAGGACAGAGCTGGAGGAGCCTCAGGAGACATATGATGGGAAAAAGCGCCACCACAAAGCTGGAAAGACGGCAGCCCCCCTCGGGCATGGTGAGTGGTGGGCCCTCCGTTGCCGGGAGTGTCCTGAGGGGAGATGGACAGGCACTCGGAGGAGGAGCCTCGAGTGGGTTAAAACGGGACCGGGGCAGGGTCCTCACCCCCACGCTGCTGCTGCGGAGAAGGTGGGGGAGGCAGGACCAGCGGATCCGGAGCCCACAGCTGGACCCGCCCGTGTGTGAGCGTCTGGAAATGCCGTGGACGAGCTCAGGCTGCCCAGGGCTCATCTCCGGCCCCTGCCCTTCCCTCCAGGGGGCGTCGTGACAAGCCCCACGTCTGGGTCCGAATCCTGTGTCTGCCACCCCCGCCGTGTCCTTTGGGTGGACCACTTCACCTCTCAGACTCAGTTTGCCCTTCTGTAAGACATGTGTGATTATACCCATCCGCGAAGGCATTGAAAACTGGAGCCCAGCAGGTGGAAGATGAACTTTGGGAGGGCAGGGGTGGCCTCCTTCTGTCCTCTGCACTCTTCCCAGCAGCCAGGGCCACAGCTACTTGTAGTGGAAGTTCAATGTCCGTCCTGCGAAAAAGAGACCCCATGAGGCCTGAGCAGCGTGGAGTGGGTTCTCTGCCTCACGAGCGGACGGGCAGAAAGCAACAGATGACATTAGTGTCAGCGTAACGACCATCACACCCTGACACGAACAAGCTGAATGTCTCACAGTCCCGGCGCGGCGTTGCCTCTGAATCCGCCGGTCACGGGCCTGGGATTGCATGCGTTTACCCAAGTCCCACAGATTGGGCTTAGCCAAGAGACGCTTGGCTGCCGCCAGGTGCTCCCTCTGACTGTGACCTCTCAGGGTCGGTGGCCCTCCGACACTGGGGTGGAGCGTCTCATTCAGCCCCCCTCAGCTGGAGTCTCACAATGGCTCTGTGTGCAGAAAGGCGGGTGTGTTGGCCATCAGTCAAGGCCAGCGCGAGACCTGAGTCCCCCGCTTATGAGCTGGGTGACCAGTAGGTGACTCACCAACCTTCCCAAGCCCCAGCTCTTCCTGGGAGAGCGAGTGAGCTGCTTTACTTTCCCTGCACCTTTGTCAGAATGAACAAGATCTAGAAACCCTTGGGATAGACTAGGAATTCTGCAAGACCCTCTCCACGGTCGGCCCCCTCCCCGGTGGTGAAAACTTTGCTCAGTCTCTGGTGACACCTACTGGTGCCTGGTCCCTGGGAAGGAGGAGGAAGCCTGAGACATCTGGAATCACAGGGTGTCGGGAAATGGGGCTTATAATGCCCCCGCGCCACAGCTGATGATCACGACTGCACCACCTCGACCACACTGCTCACCCACGGCTGGATCGCCTCCTGCCAGCCTTCTGTCCACCCACTGAACACCCAACAGGCCCCCCTTCCCCCAAGGGTGCCTCCAGCTGTTGAATTGAAAACATAAATAGGACATGCAGGGCTGCCCATTAAAAGCCAGCCCTCCACTTCTCCAAACTCCGTGCGCCCAGCGGGGTCCCGGCTTCCATGTACTCATCCTGTGCCAGGACCACCTGAAGCCTTTGAGGGTCCTTCTGGCCCAGACGTTCTGCAGGATCATGGTCATCTGTGGCTCTCAGCTCACGTGCTGTCTGCTCTAAGGGCTTGCCTGACCGAATGGGCCCAATGTGCGGCCTTGCCTGCGCCCACATGTCTCTCTGTCTGCTGGGCCCCTACCGCAGCGATCTGTTCAAGAAACAGAGACACGAGCCAGCGGTGGCTCCTGGTTCAGTCTGTCTCTCCTGCTGGACTGTGAGCCCCAGGATGGCAGGTGGCCACCTCTTCTGCTTCTGCGCTGGTGCACGGGGCACGCGAACTTGGCCTCAGTAGGGGGGCTCAAAGCAGAAATGCAGCACCTGCTCAGCACAAGGCCCAGCAGGTGCCTGAGGCTGTGGCTTGGCTCCTCACCTGTGCGAGCATTCGTGGGAAGAAAGCTGGGGTCACCCTGGCAGGGAGAGGATCCTGCCTCAATTTCTCCCCAACTCTAGACATAGCTAGAATGGTCTGGGGCAGCCCTTCAGGTCAGGGCAGAGCACCGGCACCCATCCACACCTAGAACTGGTGGCCCCAGGCAACTGGACTGGGACAGACATTCCTCTGACCTCGTCCCCCCCCAGAGGTCACCGTTGGCCCGGGCCCACGACCTAGAATCTTGTTGTCCTATTTAAATCTATATCCAGCACCAGCAGCTTAGCTCATGCTCGGTGAGAACCAGGGCTGAATTAACGAATGAAGCTGTGGTCTGTGCAGAGCGCCAAGCCAGGGGCTTCTGGATGCTCATTTTCACCGGGCTGCTGCACGGGAAGGGACTTGTCCAGTAGTAGAGGTAAGCCACTCGACAAATAAGAGGTAAGAGGTGAGCCCTGAGCCCACGACCACCTGACCCTAAAGCTCCCTCCTGACCACTCAGTCACCTAGGCCATGGCTGCCCCCAAGGTGTGCACACCTGCTCCGCCCTGAAGCTCTGTTCACGCAGACGCTGCAAAGCCCTGTGAGGAGGCTACACCGCTGACGGCCCCTCGTGGACTCCAGGCAGACCCGGGGCCTATGCTCGCCACCACTACAGACACCTGCGTCCTCCCGTAAAGATGTCGTAGAGACAGAGAGATGACCCTCCCCTGTGGGCCTGGCGTGGATGGCAGTGAACAGATGGAGTGCCAGGGCGACTTTGCTCTGGCACGACCCTCTTCCATCAGGCTGCCTCTGAGACATTTATACTGTCGCTGGTCACCTCCAAACCATGCTAGGACTGTGGACACACGCGCACCTTTCAGCCTCAACGATGTGGCTCAAATAGCAAGAGGGTCTGAGGTCAGTGGGCAGAGGCCAGGCGTCCAGATGTCTCGCCTTCACAGCCAAGAACGACATTCCAAGTGCTTCCGTAAATCCCAGAGGTGGCCACAGAGTGGCAGAACGCGTCAGCACCCTCGCCACGGTGAGCGCCCGCTATGCAGAGATGTGGGCCCTTGCCCTCAGGAGCAGTTCACATGCTGGCAAAGGCAGCACCCTCTTGCCATTGCCCTGGTGACCCTCACCTTTGTCCATGTCCCGCCCGGCTCGGTGAGGCAGGCGGTGACAACCCTTTACACCAAACAGGAAACTAAGCTCATAAAAGACGGGGTGAGATACGGGCCTTGCAGGATTGTCGTGAGGGTCAAATACCGTAACGCGTGCAATGTGTGAGCTCAGGGCGGCCGGTGACAACGCGAAGCCAAAGGTCAGGCGCTGTTTGCCAGCTTTCCAGGTCTGAGTCTGAATGTGAAGAAACCAGAAATGGTGGCTTTTAAATGTGCTCCTGGAAGGCCCCTCAGAGGCTCTGGAGGAAGGCTCTGCCGCTGCCTCTTTCCTGTTCTAGACTTTGGACTTTGGACAAAGGTTTGGTTTGAGGAAAGCCTTTCTTGCCCCTGCAATGCCTCACCCGCCCCCACCACCAAAGAACAGAACGTTCAAACTGCGCACCATCGCATGTCTAGAAAGAGCCCCGCCTTGTGCATCAGGGGTCCTGGCTCGGACCCCAGGCTCTGCCCCACACAGCGGCTGTGATCATGGGCAACTACTCCCTTCCTGGAAATCCTTTTCCCCATCCCCAGGCTTCATGATTTCACCCCCTTCTCTGGTGTGTGAGCATTAAATTCGGGGTCAACACCGCTAGGAGACTATTAACTGGATGTTCATAAGGAAGAAGTCTGCTGTTAAGCTGGGCTTGGCAAGACCCAGGAGCCTGGTTCAAATACTACGTCTGAGCCTTCCCTGTGTGACCTTGCATAAGTTACTGAACCTCTCCAGGCCTCAAATTGCCCAGGTGTAAGAACACTAAGCTCAGAGTTGCTGTGGAAATCAACGGAGCTGAGCGGCCTAGACGACTCAAGCCCACAGCTGCTGCATTACTCCTTGCAACGCAGAAATGGAAGGAAAAGAATTAAGAGCATGGCCAACCACTTCCCTGCATGAGAACAGGGGGCTCTGGTCTGGGGTAGGAGCCTGAGAGAAGGAAGAGGAGGAGAGGAGGTACATTCCTGACTCATACGATGTGCTTTTGAGTATCGGAAGGCAGGCCGAAGGCTCAGGGTCCTCTCTCTCTCTGTCCCAGCCAGGTGGGGACGCCGCTGCCCTCACTCACTGGCCGCAGAAGCCGTCTGCAGGCCTCTCTGTGCACCTGCAGCTGGCCCACGCTGTGCCCGTGAGTAGGGCTGGTGGGGCAGCGTCAGAGAAAACCCCGCTTTCTCTGCTCGGAAGTCAGTCCCCAAAAAGCCCGGGCTCGGGGACCTTAGCCTGGCCATCACGTCCTTCCATCCCCAGGACCTCTGCCACACCTGTGGGGGTGGCAGGGATCCAGCCCTCCTCCTCCTGTCTGTTCCAAGGAGATGGGGGGCAGGGTCTGCCCCAAAGCGAGCGTTCTGGTATCTGCTGCTGAGAAAATCCAGAGCGAGGACATGGTGACCCCTCCCTTCTCAGGAACGGGATGAAAAGAAATCGGAAAGCACCAACAAACCAGTGCTGCCCCAGATCACAAGGTACTTTCTCAATTTACCCCCAGTCCAGCAAATTGTTCCTGTTATGCCACTTCTTGGGCCTTCCCCTGCTCCTGGGTAGACCCTATACAAGTATTATACTCGTCTAAGAAATCGTACAGTCAGTTGAAGCCCGTGAGGAAGGTTTTCTGAGCAACCTCAAGAATGCAGACAGGCAAAGAGAAGATAAAATCACCCCAAACGCCACCATTGTCCTCATATCCCAGCGCATTCTTCCAGACCTACTTCAGGCTTCTCTGAATGCAGAGTGGCGTGCGACTAGGAACGAGACTCCTAGAATTACATGGAGTTTGAGTCCTGTTCCAACCACTGGCTGGCTGTGGATCCCAAGCAAGCCACCAAGTGTCCCTCGGCCTGGATTTTCTTAGTGTGAGTATGCCTGCAACACAGGGACGCTGTCAGAAGAGCAGGTGGGCGGAGCTTGTCCAGCTGGTGCTGGGCCAGTGAGGGTAGCACAGGTGCGGGGAAGGGCATTCACCCAGAAGACTGTTGAGCCACTAGAATGTGCCTGACATCGCGCTGGGCACAGGGTGGCGTGTATGGGAGCCGGGCATCACGTCTGGAGCTCACCTTTCCTACACTGTCTTCCTGCAGGTGTCTGGGAGAGACCGCAGCTGATGGAAGCTCAGCCTGAAGAAAAGGGGACTGTAGCCCCAGGACCCGGGCTGGCTGTTCTGGGGGGTCCCACGCCCACCTGCTACCGGGTGCCTATAGCAGGTGTGCAGAAAAGGAGTGACTAAAGCATGGATAGATAGTTCCCAGAGAGGCAGGAGATTAAGGCTCTGAAGGATCGGAGAGCTGGCCCAGTTCTCACATGGCTGGGGACCCCACAGGTGTCCCCAAGGGCAGAGCTGCAGGTGGAGGGCAGTGGGCAGCACAGGGGCACCTCAGTGGCCATGCTTTCCAGTGCCTGGGCCGTGGGGCTGTGGGGAACATCCCGGAGCCTCAGTCCCGGGGGTCATCGTGTGGCCACTGCCCACCCCAGTGTGGGCCGGCCGGCCTCGGGGCTGCGGAGGAACGACACCCTGTGTCTGCTGGTGCCCGATTCCTCTCCTCCCCGCCTCCTCCACTCCTTGGGGATGCCTTCCTCTCGCCTGTGGCTGGCGCCACTCAGAAGCGACCGTGCGAGGTGCTGGGTGAGCCATGGCTGCTTCCTGTCTGGTACCCAGCAGGGCCATCCACGTGTCCTTCCCTCGCCTCCGCTGGGCCTGCCAATCCCCTGCCTGGTCTCTGTCCTGGGCTTGGAAGGCAGCTGAGTTAAAATCTAAATAACTCCGCCTGGCAGAACTTACTAAAAACACAGATCCTCTGCTATTTCACCTCCAAAGGTTTCCCCCCTACATTTGTACCAGGAGAAAGGAACTCAGCCCTGTTGTCTGGAGAGTAACCATCCCAGGGCCCAGAGGGCACTGGCAATGCTGGTGCTCTCTCTCGCTGCTGCCTGACTTGGAGGCATTTTCAGGAAAATCAAAAATGGGGGCAGAGGAAGAGCAGAGGCTGGATGTGGGTGTCGGCTCTGCAGAAAGACTGGCTAAGGGTGACTGAGTGTAGGAGGTCTTCGGAGACATTCTGTGCAGTTTTGTGCCCCCCAGCTCCACCCACACAGCCTCAAGTTTTGCTACTTGAGGAGAATGAGCCCTGATTAGTTAACGTGCTTAGCGGCCCATCACGCGATTGCCGCTGGATGCGGTAGCATCGCGGGAGTCACTGCTCCAGCATCTTCCTCAGAGCAGCAGCTGTGAACAACATGCATCCAGCATCTGCTTGCTTGCCTCTACTAACATGGAGCTCACTCCTATGTGGGGGGCCCATTTTCAACCTCCAGGATTCCAGGAAGATTAGCTTCAGTCACACAGGCTGAGAGAGAAATTAAATGGATAGAGAAAAATGTACACCGAGAAAAAGATGCTTCCCAGGGGCCAGCCTCATTGTGAGCAGACCCTTCCCTTTTCTCTCTCACATTCAAAGGAGGAACCCAACCCAACAAGAACCATGAGATGCAGTGCCGAATCCTGAGTACTCACCCTTCTCTTAGCAAATAGGATTATTTCTCTGTACCCATCTCCGGGCAGGGGTCCCAGGGCTACTGGGTAACAACAATCTTCTAGTCAATCAACTTGCTCTCTTGCTAGAAAACAAGGCAATTCTCTTTACCAGACTCATTAACTGGATTCAGAAATATGAATGGAAACCCAGGACCCAGATCCAATCAGCTGCCTTGGAAGAAAAGGGACACAGGACTGGAAGCGTAATCAGCTCCAGTAACAGACCTCTGAACTGCTGTAATTTAAACACACACAAAAATCGGTGTTTCTAGAAAATACATGTATATATAGACAGATTTGTCAGTATAAGGCATTCACCTATGTGACCATGGAGGCTGCCATAGGCAGGCTGAGCACCAGGAGCCCTGAGGGTATAAGTCCCAGCCTAAGGGAAGCAGCCATCAGCCAGAGAGCAAAAATTCCCCCTTTCTCTGCACGTCTGTTCCACTCAGGGCCCCAGTGGATTCAATGATGGCCACCCATGCTGGGGAGGGCAGTCTGCTTCACTCCATCTGCCAATGCAAATGCTGATCTCTTCTGGAAACGCCCTCCCAGACTCATCCAGAAATCCTGTTCCACCAGCGGTCTGGGCATCCCATGGCCCAGTCAAGTTGACACATAAAATTAGCCATCACAGATGCTATCCTTATCTTCCTGCCAAATATCAAACTACTCCCTCAATTTGACCCAGACAGGACACCTGGAAAACCCGGGGGAGGGTACATCTCAAGAGGCATTTGTTCTGATTTATCGCAATTAACTGAACTCTTTCCAGCTACTCGGAACTAGGAAATTTACCCCAAGCCCCAGAAAGGAAATGTGCAGGCTACCTCAGGATCGAGACACTGCACTTTGGGCACACAGTCTGGAAGCATTGGAAAGACCCCCAACTTCTCTGCACATGTCCTGAGGAGAGGGCTCGCTTCCAGACCCGGGGAAGGGGGAGGGTCAGCACACACACCAGGAGAGTAGCCCACGGCTCAGGGGGTCACCTTGGAATGGTGTCTCTTGCTCTGTCGAGGGCTCCCTTGTGGTCAAGTTAAAGGACCTTTCAATAAAGCGACTTTAACATGATGCCTGACCCCGAGTCATTTTCTCTGTCAGGCTGTCAGAGTTATAGCGATGGATTGTCACAATCAACATAAAACCAACGCTGTCGTTTTGCTAGACCCAGCTTTAAATATTTCTCGATCTGCCTGTTCTTTGGGTTTGGATGAGCGGCTCCCTGCTGTTTTCCAGATGTATTTAACTTGCTAGGGCCACCTTACAAGGCACCGCCACCCACCTCAGCTTGAAGAGCCCAGTCATCACTGTGCTCCCCACTTGGGTCTCTGTGCCCAAATTTGCATCCCCCCTTTCATCAGGCCTACCCTACTCCAGTAGGACCACATCCGAGCTTGACTAATTACATCTGCAATGACCCTATTTCCAAATAAGGTCACATCTGGAGGTGCTGGGGGCCAGGAGTTCAATACGGGAATTTTGGAAGGATCCACAGTTCAGCCCGTAATACAAATTAACCCTAAGTTCTTGGGTTTATGACACTTAGCAGTATTTTTTAGGGTAAAGCTGAAGACACCATTTCCCAAAACAAGAACTGCATGATTCTGGTCCCCTATTGCCTATTCATAATATGAGGTCCCATACAGGTCTCCAGTGAAATAACAAAACCAAAAGAGATTGATTAGAAAACAAGGCCGCCCCTTGTGGGAATCCACTGCCGCAAAAACCACCACCATGATCGAAGAAGCCCAAATGACTTCAGGTACGTTATGTTGCCCAGTTCTCAAAATAGTCCTGTGAAATGAGTATTTGTTTTATCTTTTTCATTTACCAACAGAGTCAGTTCGTGGATATTAAGCCAAGGGATTAAGAGACGTTTCCTGGCAGCTTACCAGTGAGGCAGTTTACCAATGACCAAGCCAGCTCTTGAACCCAGGACCCTGAGCCCTGCAGCAAGCCCTCTCAGGACACCATAGGCCGTGTGAGAGGGACTCTACAACTTTCAGTTGCTTTCTTTCACACGGGAGGGGTCTCAGGAGGTAGGCTTCTGTCCTGGCAAATTCCATGTGCTTGGCTGTCACTGCTCCATTGGTCTCTGTCATCTGGAAATGGATGCTGCACGGGACATGAGAAAATGGGTTTGGGTGGATTAAAATGTCATTGGCAGTCCTATGCCTACAATGCTGGTTGTCGCTTCTCAAACAGCAGCACGATTCACTATGGAAACATCTAATGGAAAATCTCCATCGATCTGGATCGATTTAGCGCACAGCACTTTCTCTGGGGAACACAGCCACCATAAACAAGTCTTATCTATGTTGAGAATAATGGCAGGTGCTAAAAGCACGCAAGGTATAAAGTTGCTTCAGCTCTTTCTCCAAGACTGTAATAGCGATTCTAATTATGCTCACGCCATAAATGATTGTTTCGTTCATCCGCTCTTTTGGAATTGTGCACAGAGCTCCTCCTATGATAGACAAGACAACTGCGTGACGTGCCTTTGGCAGGTCCCCCCAATCTCATTCACAGCTGCCAGATGAGTGGAATTTCTGCCTACACCTTTTCCTGAAATATCATTTTCCCCTTCTGTATCTTGTTCTTCCTTTAAAACAAGCTGCAAATGCTACCTCCTCCAGGGAGACCTCCCTGTGTTCCCCCAGCTGAGTCAGAGTTTCCTCCATGTCCCCACACGCATTCTTCTTGAGGTTTAATCAGAATGCATGGATCATGGGGTGTGACCCTTGAGTTGCTTTGTTGGAACCATACTGTTATCAGATGAATTATGACTTCTCCTGCCAGCGGTCACATTCTGAGGTGCTGGGGGTTAGGAGTTCAACTTGTTTGGAAGTAGGGCGTCCACATAGATGATCCAGTTCAGATGTGATCACCAGGGTGGGCTCCTCCTCTTCCTAGAAGAGGCAAACCTGCCCTCCAGGGGTGTGCTGGAGGTGGTCCTAGACATAGACTGCCCACCAGACACTCACACTTTAACAAATTCATGGAGAATTTGGGCAAACACCTGCTGTGGCAACTCTGGGTGAGGGTAGAGACCTCTTTAAGCATCCTGGTGGAGAAACCAAGGAAAGAACAGATGAGAGAAAATTGACAAGCCACGTACCATTTACGTTTGTGCAATCGAGAACTTTGTCCTGACGTTGATTTTACCTGGACCTCACGTCCACGCTTCTTTTTCTCATCCTCGTCTTTGTCAGAATCATAAAAAGATTTCATTACTTTTTGTGTGTACAGAGCTTAACTCACACTACCTTCCAGTAATTTCATATTTTCCATGGAGGATTTTATAAACTGCCTCCATCTTCAGGTGGATATCCTAGGTTCTCCTACTCCATGAGGAAGCCTGAGGGGCTTCAGGTTGCTGGGATCAGGGTCCACTTTGAAGCTGTATCCAGGAGGGTTTGCAAGGTTAGTATTTCTCTTCCCTAATTTATGGGTACCGAGCACATAGCCCTCGGGGACTTGGGGAAAGGGTGAAGAAATCGTCCCGTAACCACCTGGCATGGCTTTGCGCCATATGACCTTTCTTCATGGAGATCTGCGCTCTTCTTCAGTGGATGAATTTGGGATCCTATACATGGCTCAGGTGTGAAAACTAGGCAAGGACTCTGGACTTTCCATTCGGGTGGCTAACCCCAGCCTTGTGTGCATCCGTTCTTGATCTTTTGTGAGGAAGTATATTCAGCAAGAGTTCTGCCAGTGGCCTGTCTCTTTTGCCCCCAAGATCAAGTATCTTCACAGCCGTGGCCTTGGATTCCTGCCAATTGGCCAGCCAGTGCCACGCCTCCCTCTGTGCAATGATGTCTGCCCGACTTCTGAAGCCTGGTCCCTCCCAGGGGCACCTGGGTGGTTCAGTCAGTTAAGTGTCCAACTTCAGCTCAGGTCACAATCTCGTGGTTGGTGGGTTCAAGCCCCATGTCAGGCTCTGTGCTCACAGCTCGGAACCTGGAGCCTGCTTTGGATTCTGTGTCTCCTTCTCTCTCTGCCCCTCCCCTGTTCCTGTTCTCTGTCTCTCAAAAATAATTAATTAAACTTTACAAAATTTAAGAAAAACTTGGAGCCTGCTCCCTCCCAGCCTGCACCAGGGTCTCTCCTCTCTAGTGCCATGGAAGCCTGGTTCTGTGGCTTGTCCTACGGGCACCCCCGCCTGCGGCATCACCAAGGCTTTGAGCAGTGCTGGTGTCGCTCACTAGCATGTTCTCCTTGCCTCAGGATGATGGGGACCTGACCCTTCCTCAGGAAGATGGGCAGCTTTGGGATTTCTGATTCTTACAGAATCGCTCCTGCCCACCCCCTCTGGGCCTTTTTGGTCCTTTCCTCTTCAGCCACCAGAGCAGCTTTGGCGTCTTCACGTATTTTATCATGGGTGGCATTTTCTCAAGCTTCCAAGTGGCACCCATGAGGGTGTTAAATCCTGCACCGGCAGTCTCTAACTGTCCTTATGATCTCTGCTTCTCGGTCCAGCACTCCCAGCACTCCTGGCTCCTGCTGGTATGTGACAGCCACACCGAGGCCCTTGCAAATGTCAGCCTTTACAGTAGGACTGATGGAAGAAGATTCACCCTAGATGTGGGTCAGGTGGCCAGGACCGGTGGGGCCAAGTCTTGATGGGAGACATCACCCTATAGGGCAAGCCCCCTTCCTTGTGCCTGAAGAACTGGCCGAGGCAGGCAGGAGACCGGGTGTGCAGGGGACTTCCATTGCTCAAGCGCATCTGCCTGGGTTCCGCACTGCAATCTCAGACCCACCCCTCTCCTTCCCCACCAGGGCCTCAGCGTTGTCACAGGAGACTCGTCCTGGCTGGTAATTAGAAGTATGACGGAGAGAAGCTGTAATTAAGTTTTGTGCCTGATTGTTAGCGTGGCCTGCCCTCCAGCTGCAAGGGATGGCATGTCACAAGCACTGCCAGCACCGCTCTGGGGCCATTGGGCTTTCCTTTGCGCTGGTGACTGCGTGACCTGCACCTGTTACCTTCTCTTTCCATCCCTTTCACGACTATTTCTCCTGGCCGGTGCACACCCCTCGTAGCTCACCAGAGATGAGAATAGTCCCATAGTCCTCCTTGCCCGAGTGAGGGGTCCTCGTTTTCACTTCTGTGGTGTGCAAACCAACTCTAGGAGCTTTTATTTAAAAAATTTTTAATGTTTATTTTCAAGAGATAGAGACAGAGACAGAGCTCGAGTGTGGGAGGAGCAGAGAAAGGAGACACAGAATCCGAAGCAGGCTCCAGGCTCCGAGCTGTCAGCACAGAGCCTGACAAGGGGCTCAAACCCACGAACGGTGAGATCATGACCTGAGCCAAAGTCAGACACTTAATCGACTGAGCCCCCTAGGCACCCCCCCCATCTTAGGTTGGGTTCTCTAGAATCCAACCCCCATCTAGGTTGGATTTGAGGGGAAGTTCTTTAACAACAAACATGTGAGCAGAATACGGACCAGGAGCAAGGATATAAAAGTGGGTGATGTACTAATCACAAGAAGAGCCTGGACTTCTGGCTCAGAAAGCAATGCCCGTCACAGTGCCCCCTCCTCTTGGAGAGCTGCATCTGGGAAGTGAAGGGGGGACTTCGGGGCTGTCATCTGCCCGTCTCCACTGTTGCCCCTGTCTGTCCCCTGCAGTGCTGTTAGCCAGCCAGCATCTCTGCTTCTAGTGTAATCTTCATCCCAAACTTCTTGCCCGTAGACAGCCCACAATAATGGCTTTCCTAAGACTTGACTCATCATAAAGCTCTTACCAGGACTCTTAACATCATGCTTCCGGTGCTACTCGGCCTGGCATCAAGATCCTACCTCTGCAGGCAAATGTGGCGTCCTGCAGCACTGCAGTGCTTCCTGAGTAACAGCTGATTTTGCTTATCATGTTTCCTGCTCTGTGTGCTGTCACTCTACCTAGTGAGCTCTTACTCATCCCTCAAAGCCAAGCTCAAATGCTACCCGACTCAATGATTCTGATCGCATCACGTCACGACTGCTTGCTCTCCTATGTCTGCAGCCAGCTTGTGAGACGGTCAAGAGCAGCAGCCTCTCAGGCATCCATGCCTGTAGACAGAGGGCCAAGCAGAGTGTCTGACACCTTCTGCAACGTCGGCTGAGTGCATGCATGCGTGAATATGCCTGAACGTACGGAAACACAGATGGACAGAAAACTGCAGCAGATCCATGCATGCATTCTTGCCTATAGCGTCCTTCCAAAGTTTCAACCTGACCACAGACTCCCTATCACTTTTCCTTAGATTTTGAACACAGTACTAGGCACGTGAAGAGGCTGCGAGGAAGAGTTTGCTTGGTGGCCTGCTGGCCAGTCAACACTGTGGAATCTGAACAAGATACTCTCATTTCTATTTAAATCACAGTGCGCGTGGGCAGGCCACAAGTAGAAAGCAGTCACGTCTGTGTGGCTCCTGGCCCACCCAGGTCCCTCTGATCCACCACCTCCCCTGACAATCCCACTAGAGAAAGCTCGATCTAGGTTGGGGCTGGAGCAAAGGCTGAGAGCTTCCTCTGTCAATCTGAATACAGTTGAGTAATAGGTACAATTTTCCATGTTGAATGGAGAGCAGTCCCTGGATGCATTCACATTCAGTCCTTTGCAGTCGATATCTGAGGCTGTTAGAACTTACATGCCCTGGAACAGGAAGGTGGGAGCCGGCTGCAGGAGCAGGGAATGGACGCTGGAGCTTGGAGACGCTGACCTTGGACTAGCTGACCTTGAACTGTCCTGCTACTCACCAGCTTCATTTGCTCACATGAGATCAATGTGCCTCAGTTTCCCTACTGCCAACTGCCGACTTCATGGGCACATGAGCTTTCGTGTGCCCAGAAGGGCCCATCCCTGGTTTAATTTAGTTACAAAAACAGATTCAATGGAAGGAGTTTCAAGCAAACAACAGAGCGTTAGCAGGAGGTATGGGAACATGTAGGTCGCTCCGCCCTGGGATGCAGTGCTCTCGATGCCCAGGGCCAGGAAACCCCAGGGCCCTTCCATGGGTGAGCCCTCACAGAGACTCAAAGCCAGGACAAGGAGAGCATGTTGGATCTCCTAGAATATCTGCTGGCATTTTTTCCCAGCATTTTTTAAAAATAAGGGGCCTCTTATTTTCTTCCTGTATCAGGCCCTAAAATTTATGAGGGTCAGGTTGGAAGATTCCGCATTAGTTATCAAACATCTCCTTTGACTTGCATGGAATGCTCATTTCGAGTTTACATGCAAGTATAGATGTCGTACAAGTCTGACACACCCAGATTCCTCTACCGTTGACCCTGCACCCCACACTGTTGACCCCCACTTCTCAGTGCTCTACCTCTGTGGCCTCTTCAGTTCAAGCACTTGCACCGAGCCCCTTCTCCTGCCCGGGATGAAGGCACCATATTTCCACCAGGAAATATTTCAACTGTCTCCTGATGGTCTCTCAGCTTCCCCTTGCTCTGCTGGGGAATACCAGGCTGATAGAGCCACATCTTAAAATGTCACTCTGACCATGCCTCCTACCCCTCCCCCTGCTTAAAATCCTCCCATGGCTCCCCAGTGCCTCTTGGGGGTGGGACTCGATCATGGCCAACAGCTGAACAGAGCTGGCTCCAGAGAGTTCTGCCAGTGCCTCACACCTCACTCACCATTAGCCCCTGCCTTCCTGAAATTCCTGCTGTTCCCAGAAGGAACCAAACTCAGGCCCTCGGGTCTTTGCACACAGGCTTGCAGCTACATGGCGTCCCCCCTTACCTGGTCAGCTTTTATCTATTCTTCCAAATTCAAATCAGACCTTGCCTCCTCCAGGAAGTCCCCCTGACTTCCCAGCCGGGTGAGGAAAATAACCCATGTGCTCCTAACAGCATCTTGGACATCCCCAAGCTGAGCATTTAACTCATTATACTGAAATGACAGTTTTAGGTGTCTGTTTTCTCTGTAGGTGTTGAGCTTATAGAGGAAAGATTTTTTTCTTGTGAATTACTGGAACCTGATCTAACAGGTCTTAGTAGACGACTGTCTGTGGAATTCCGCTGTTCTGTCTCCATCTGATTTAGTTGCCTTTTAACAAGAATATAAAATCGAACAAGAACAGAGACATACGCTTTTAGAAATGAGTATCCTCGGCCTGCTTGCTCCTCCCGAGCTGGCCATCCAGGAAGAGCGGGAGAAAGCAGCAGTTATGCTCCTGGGCGACTTCTCCTGAGCCACTGAGCATCTGGAGCCACCGGTCCTGCCGAGGAGCCAGGAAGGAGGTGTCCAGCACGGATCATACAGGCAGGAGCTCAGAGTAGGCGTCAGGCACTGTGCCAGCAGAGGCCATTGGCAGGGAGAGGAGGAGCACATAGTAGGTGCTGGGCATGGTGCAGATACAACCCATCATGTGTGGTAAAAGGGGACACGTGGGGGGTGGGGGGGCTCAGTCAGTTAAGCATCTGATTTCAGCTCAGATCATGATCTCATGGTTTGTGGGTTCAAATCCTGCGTTGGGCTCTGTGCTGACAGCTCAGAGCCTGGAGCCTGCTTTAGATTCTCTGTCTCCCTCTCTCTCTGCCCCTTCCTTGCTTGCTCTCTCTCTCTCTCAATAATACAATTTTTAAAGCAAAACCAAAAGTGGTAAAGGTCACCAGTTGTCCCCTGGAAGCCATGTGCTGCAGCTGCCTTTGTGGCCCGGGAGAGCCGCCTCCTCATTGTTTTCACATTAAACAATTGCTTCTGTATCTCGAGGCGCCTTACCTCAGGGTCCACGTACCTCGGGAACATTTTCCATCTTCCTTCCCAGCCCTTTTGTATTTGGGGCAATCCGTCTTCTCTCTTGGTGCCCTTGGCTGCCACCCCGTTAATGGCTTCTTGTTCAAAGACTGTCACGTCTACACCTTTCTCACGCGATCTGCAGGGGATGCAGATCCCCCTCCTTTTAATTGCGGTCAGATAGACTAGAAAGGCAGCTTCTCTTCTTTTATATAATTTATTGTCAAGTTGGCTAACGTACAGTGTGTACTGCATGCTCTTGGTTTTGGGGGTAGATTCCCATGATTCATCACTTACATACGACACCCAGTGCCCATCCCAACAAGTATCCTCCTCAATGCCCATCACGCATTTAGCCCACCCCCCCTCCTCCCCCCACCATCATCAACTCTTAGTTTGTCCTCTGTATTTATGAGTTTCTTATGGTTTGCCTCCCTCCCTCTCTGTAACTATTTTTTCCCCTTCCCTTCCCCCATGGTCTTCTGTTAAGTTTCTCAAGTTCCACATATGAGTGAAAACATAGGTCTTTCTCTGGCTGACTTATTTCACTGTGCATAATACCCTCCAGTTCTATCTACATTGGTGCAAATGGCAGGATTTCATTCTCATTGTTGAGCTGTATTCCATTGTATATATAAACCACATCTTCTTTATTCATTCATCAGTTGATGGAAATTTGGGCTCTTTCCATAATCTGGCTATTGTTGAAAGTGCTGCTATAAACTTTGGGATACATGTGTGCAATGAATCAGCCTTCCTGTATTCTCTGGATAAATTCCTAGTAGTGCTATTGCTAGGTCATAGGGTAGTTCTATTTTTAATTTTTTGAGGAACTTCCACATTGTTTTCCATAGTGGCTGCCCCAGTTTGCATTCCCACCAACAGTACAAAAGTGCTCCCCTTTTTCCGCATCCTCGCCAGCATCTGTTATTTCCAGAGTTAATTTTAGCCACTCTGACAAGTGTGAGGTGGTATCTCAATGTGGTTTTGATTTGTATTTCCCTTATGGTGAGTGATGTTGAGCATCTTTTCATACAGCTTTTTTTCTTACCTATCCTCCCCTCCCCAGCACCCTCTCCCCAACTGTGGAAAGACCCAGGGGGCTAGGAAGATGTGGAGCTGTCCTGTGCAGCTCACTTCTGGGAGCTCAGCTCTGTGATTTCCCCTCCCACCAGCCAGACAGGGACCTGGATGGGTGGGTCTATACCCAGAGCTGGATGGAGAAGAACTCGGCTCCCTCCCCTCATTTTGGGTCTCGGATGGTCCCAGAGTTGTTTCCCATAATGTATTTGAGTTCTGTTGGAAGATGGAACAATCTAGAAAAAGACTATTTGAAAAGATGTTTATAGTCATTTTCAGAGAATTAGAGAATCTGAGACGGGGAGGGCCTGCAGCCTCCAGGCCTCGGTCTCCCAGTGGCTGTAGACCTCCCACTGCCCAGAACATTCTCCTACAGATCATCTTTGCCTGACCTGCACCTAAGGGTCAGCCCCTGCCCACAGGTGCCCCCCAGGCAAGCCCGCCCTGACCATCCGCATCGGGTAGATCTCTAAGCCCCACTCCTGCTGAACCATGCTCGCCTCTTATTTGCCCATGAAATTATCTATGCGTGGTTACCGTGCTTCCTTCTGGTGTCCTCTCAAACCCTACAAATTCCACGAATTTGTGCCACTGCGCACCCCTACCCTGTGGTCCTCAGGAAGATCAGGTGAAGAACAGAGTCGTGGGCAGGTTAGAAGATACATCCTTCTGTGGAGATGCCAGTGACCTTGATAAATGTAAAATCATCATTTAAAAAACGGGTTTATCAGCTGTTAACTAAGGCGCAGGCATCATTCTCAGGGATTTTTGTCATGGACTTAAAAGTCTGGAAATGCATCCAGCTACCACACACAGCGGGGAGACGGATGTGGGCGAACCCCAAGCCTGACTCCAGGGCTGTGCCGCCTGCCCGCTGCTGCCCACCAGCCGTTTCACACACAGAGTGCCAAGCTCCGTGCCCAGAGCCGCGATCCTCTAGGCTGCACATCCCACACCGTCCACTGCTGTGTCTCAAAGTTCTCTGTCAAAGACCCTTTTTTAAAAATTCACTTTATTTTTGAGAGCGAGAGTGTGTGCACACAAGCAGGGGAGGGAAGGGGGGACCGAGAGAATCCCAGGCTGGCTGCACACCGTCAATGCAGAACCAAAGGCTTGAACTCATGGACCCTGACATCATGACTTGAGCTGAAATCAAGTCAGTTGGTTAAGCAACTGTTGGTGGAGCCTCCCAGGCACCACCCGCCCCCTTATTTTTAAAAGAACCCTCTTGATACAAGACAATGACAAACACAAACAGAAGGAGGGAGATTTGTGGGAATGAAGCCCTCAGAAGACAAACCCCAAGGAACTTCAGCTCCTTCAAGACAGGCTGCCCGTCCTGCCCTGGGGAGGCGGGGCCTGGCAGGGTCTGTAGCACCCTCCTCTTCCAGATGGAACGAGGATGATGACCGGAAGTTACAATAATAGTAATGACGACGGTGACGGTCTTGCAGTTTTGACTTGTTAACATTAGTGCTTTACGGATCTCATCTCCGTTCATTCTCAGGCAGCCCCGGGAGGCAGGCAGTCCGGGCCCCGCACCAGGACGGCCCACAAGCTCCGAGGGATTATGTAACCAGGCCGCACTGCCCAGCGAGCAGCAGGCCACACTTGCACCCCGGCTCTGGGCCAGCCTCTCCGAAGCCCGGGCTGCTTCCATCACGCCACCCTCCCAGTGCACAGCGTGTCCTCTATGAAACTTTTTGTAAATTACCTTTCATTTTATGCAGAACTGTGAGTACAGTTCTTTCTCCCATTCCCGTTTAATATAAAATAATGATGTGTAAAGCTCTGCCAAAACAATAAGAGAAAAATTCAAGCGAATTAAAGAACGTATACATAAAAAGCAAAGGAAAGCAACGGTAAGCAAGAAAAATCATAGATCGTCATTTTGCTTGTATGGCCAACTCTCCTATGCGAGCCGTAGCAGGAGACCCCGTGCCCCAGGAGTGTGGGCTTGACCCTGACCTACTACTTCCGCCGCTGCCCAGGATTTGTTGGAAATCTCAGCTTCTGCATTTCTCCCTCATGGCTTCCTGGAGAGAAATCAAAGTCCTATGTCATTTATTTTTCTCATGGAATGTGCCTTTGAATGCATCTATTCTAATTTTTTCATAGCAATGAGGTATAATTGATGTACACAGAACTGCACATTTCTTGTGTACAATTTGGTGAGTTTGGACCCAAACACCATGACAATCAGGGTAATTAAGACATAAAAACAAAGGGACATTCCGGAAATTTGGGGGGGGGGGTGTTGGATATTTTGATTTGGTTTTGGTGGTAAGCACACTGTAAACAAATTAGGAGGGTAGATTTTCATTAGGTTTATTTATTTAGAAAGAGTGCCAGCAAGCAGGGGAGAGGTGCAGGGTGGGGGGTGGGGAGAAGAAAATCCCAAGCAGGCTCCACGCTGTCAGCACAGAGCCTGATGCCAGGTAGACCCCACGAACCATGAGATCACGACATGAGCCAAACTCAAGAGTTGGATGCTTAGGGCCACCCAGAGAGCTCTGCCCTCCTGATATTAGGGTGCGCAGAACCAGGTCCTGAACTCCAGGTGCCATGATGTGCAGCAGGCTTCTAGAGCTCACTCACCCTCGTGCAACTCGGACCTTCTCCCCACTGAGCCGTGACACCGGTGTGCTCATTCCAGCCCCTGTGTGGGGTCCGTCCGTGACTGGCTTATCTCACGGAGCCGGACGTGCTCCAGGCTCATCCACCCACCTTACCACAAATGGCAGGATGTCCTGCTTTATGGAGGAAGAATTCTTGGAGTCGCCAAATTTCAGGTTTATTGTTTTGATTCTGTCTTGCTATCTGGGGAAATTCTCTACTTTTTAGTGTATTTTCTCAAACATCTCCTTTAAAGACGTTGTCTGAGGATTCCAATAACTAGGTCACCTGAGCCTGCTCCTGGGGTCTTTCTGTTCCCTTTTAATGCTGTTTATTGACATACTCGGTGAGGTTTCAAAAGAGCCATCTGACTGACATTGCATGTGGAACGTTGTAGAGATTCAGGAGGTCGCCCTCTACGAGGTGGGTAGAGTGGGGTCAGGCCACCCAAGACAGCTGGAGGCTGAGGTTTCTCTGTAGACTTGTGAGCGTCCTTCAGCCTGAGATTCATCCCAACTCATGGCTTTTCAGCACCTAACCTGGTGGTTTCACCAGGCCCCATCCTCCTTCACTGACCATGAACCCCAAGTGTTATCTTCTCAGCACCTGGATATTATGCCTGATGTTACCCCACTTTTCAGTGGCCTTTTGATGCACTTGTTGGACGCTTGGCCTACTCTCTGTAAAAACGTCTATGCTCAGGGCACCCGGGTGGCTCAGTTAAACGTCCAACTTCAACTCAGGTCATGATCTCACAGTTCATGGGTTTGAGCCCCACATCGGGCTCTGTGCTGAGAGCTCAGAGCCTGGAGCCTGTCTTCAGATTCTGTGTCTGTCTCTCTGACCCTCCCCTGCTCGTGCTCTCTCTCTCAAAAATAAACATTAAACAATATTTTAAATAAAAGCATCTATGCTTTAGCGAAAGCTGAGTGTTGGTATCCAAGACCCCATGAGACGCGAGGCACAGAGAGGTGGGCTCAGCCCCCGGCTGCCTCCAGAGCCCCAAACTGTTTTTCTCCTCTGCCGCATGAGCAAGATTCTCATTCTGTCAGGTTCTCTGCTGGTGAGCAGTGTCCCTCTGCCTGCTGCTGTTTGTGGGATTTTCCTGTGCTTGCCCTGAGGTAGGAATCAGCAAATGCACAGACGGAAAAGCAGGTACAGGATGTGGGCTTATGCTTCTCTATTCCCCCGCCCTCAAGAGCCTTGCTCCCCAAATCCTTGATGCGCTCTAGCTCCCTGACACCTTCAAACAGACCGTAGCAGCTCCTGCTGCTTGTTTGCTCTAGGTGCTTGCATTGATCTGCTTCTAGCCCCTGCATTGGGGCTGGAGGCAAAAGTCCTCATGGAAGATTGATACAGGAGGCAGCTTTTCTGATAAACTCTAGGCATGAGGCTGATACAGGCAGGTCCGGAAAGAGAGCTATAGCCGGCAGGTTGTAGGCGGAGTGAAAATATAAAATGAGCAGAGGAAAATGGAGAGAATGGAGTCAGCAGCAGAATCATCCAGGATGTCTCGAGAAGCAGCATTCCATGGGGATACCAGTCAGGAGTAGGAAATAAACTTGGAGGAGAGCTTGGTTAGGATGGATCTCAAGGAACAAAGCATTGTTTGCACCCCCACCCCCCAAGGGGAGCCACTGATAGAGTTTGACTGTAACTGGAATTTCTAAGAAGGGTTTTCGGCAGCCAGGCACATGAAACCCCTTCTAGAAGGGAAGAACTGCCCCGATCATCCATGAGGGCCTTCAAGCCATTGCAATGATCAGCTAGGGTTTGCTTTCCTTTGGGATAAGGGCTCCGCCCTGACAAGACCTGCTCAGGGAAGGAGCATCCTACCCTACTGGAGAGCCAGCTCCCCAGGGGGCCTTCACCGTGAATAATTCTCCAGCCTCCAGACACTTGCAAGCTCACAGGAGGATTTCAGCAGCCTGCTGGGGCCTGTGTTTTTGCTCAGAGGGGCACTCACATCAGCTAATCACATAGGAGCGGGTGACGGAACCAAATGGCACTTTGTAAATCATAGTGGGAAGCAGCCTGTCACACCAGCAGGTGCCGGTCGGTGGGCCAAGCCCATTCCTTCCTGTAGACAGACCTACCAACAGCTGTAAAAGTACCTAAACCCTTTGAATACATCCATAGAAGCAGAACAAGTTCAGGAAGATCATCGGAGATCAGTACACAAATATTTACATGCCCGAGTGTTTTAGTGTTTAATTTTGTGAGTGGAACTGGAAACACTTAAACTGCCCTGCACCGAGGGAGTCGGTAAAAGAAGCTGTGACATGAATAATGGACGAGCAAGCCAGGATGCAGAGAGATCTCGGTAAAATAAGTGGTGATGTATGAAACGCAGATACTATCTTCATTTTACAAGGCAGATTTCAAAAGTATGCCTTAGTGTGTGTGTGTGTGTGTGTGTGTGTGTGTGTAGAGATGGGCAGACTGGAAACATTCTTATTATTTGTCCCAGGGAGATAGTGCTGATATTTGTTTGAATTTTCTATTTTCTTCACAATGAACATATGTTTGCACTTACAGAAAATATATGCTTATCTGTTTATAATACGTATGTTTGCACATTACAAATTAACATAGGACTTAAATATATGAAGTTTGGACAGGCAGGTGTCCTAGAAAAACACTTCTAAAGTCAGGCAGACCTCTAAGTCAAGCCTCCATCAATTTCTAGCTCTCAGATCTTAGAGTTTAAAAAGCAGTTTAGGGCACCTGGGTGGCTCAGTCAGTTGAGCGTCCGACTCTTGATCTCGGCTTAGGTCATGATCTCGGCTTAGGTCATGATCCCAGAGTCCTGAGATCCAGCCCTGCTTTGGATTCCACGCTGAGCTTAAGGTCCTCTCTCACTCCCTCTGCCCCTCCCTGCTCATGCTCTCTTAAAAAACGCAGTTTACATTTTATTTCACAAGAATTGTGTAAGGCAGTTCTCATTAATCCCCACTTCCAATAAACAGAACTCAAGGAAGGGTAAAGCTCCTAGTGCATCAGCAGGGCTCAAAGTCAGGGAGCTGGTTTTATTATTGTTAAGGACTCATAATAACATTCTTGTTTCCCTCCACACAGGGACTCTGCTCGGGACCACATGGCCACATCTGCACAAGGATGCCATCTGGACGGCCCAGCCTCAGGGCGTGAGACTGTGCCATCCTTGGGGTCGGGGCACCTAGGGCCTGGGCAGCACCTGCTGGCACATTTGTCTGTGACTCTTCCCTTCACACTCTCCGAGGACCAGCCGCTCGTACGTGGCAGGGTCTGTCCTGTGCACATTGACAAAGAGCAGGGTCCAGACGGCCATCCGGTCTACTTCAGATGAACAGAGGGGTCCTGTTCCCACCCAGTCTTGTCTTTGCTCTTCATCCAAGGGGACAACTCCTGGGGACCTTGGACGTGGTTTCATCACAACCTTCAAAACAGGGCAGGTGGGGGTGCCTGAGTGGCCTAGTTGGTTGAGTGTCTAACTTTGGCTCAGGTCATGATCTCAGGGTTCATGAGTTTGAGCCTCGTGTTAGGCTCTGTGCTGACAACTCAGAGCCTGGAGCCTGCTTTGGATTCTGTGTCTCTGTATGCCCCTCCCCTCCTTGAGCTCTCTCCTCTCTCTAAAAAGCAAATGTACATTACAAAAATTAGAAGTCTCTTGGGGCGCCTGAGTGGCTCAGTAGGTTAAGTGTCCAACTTCAGCTCAGGTCATGATCTCATGGTTCATGAGTTCGAACCCCGTGTCGGGCTCTGTGCTGACAGCTCAGAGGCTGGAGCCTGCTTCAGATTCTGTCTCCCTCTCTCTCTGCCCCTTCCCACTTGCACTCTAAGATAAACAAACATAAAACTTTAATTAAAAAAGACAGGGGTGCCTGAGTGGTTCTGTTGGTTGAGCATCTGACTTCAGCTCAGGTCATGATCTTGTTTGTGGATTTGAGCCCCAGGTCAGGCTCTGTGCTGACGGCTCAGAGCCTGAAGCCTGTTTTGGATTCAGTGTCTCCATCTCTCTTTGCCCCTCCCTTGGCTCGCACTCTCTCAAAATAAACAGATGTTAAAACAAAAATCTCTCATCTTAAAAAAAATCTCTCATCTCATCAGAAAAACAGAGGCACTCAAACAGTGTCACCCTGAACCCCCTGCACGTGAGCTCATATTCTGCTCCAAGTACTGAGGAGACACCGCCATCCATCCTACAGTCTCTAACTCCCAGCCCGGTCCCCACGGACGCTACCTTGCAGTCAGCCATTGTTTTAAGCAATGTTTAAATTCAAGCTCTGCCTTGTCCTAGCTGTATGATTTGGGGTGAGTCACTTCCTCTGGCTGGGCCTCTGCCAAATCTCTGATCTCCCCACCTGGGAGGGCCTTTATGCATCATCTTGTCCACACTCCTCATTTCATCAGATGAACAATCACTCCACCCCCGGCCCAATCACCCAGAGGTCCTGAGGTCAGTGGCCGCCTACCCTCCCCCGTCCTCTGGAGGAGCGGAGGCTGGGGCACCGCAGGCCGGCAGGGGTGGCTGGTGACTCATGTGCATGGAGAGGGCTCCCTCACAGAATAGCTTCCGTCAGAGTTGCTCTGTGCCGAGCGGTTCATCAGCATGGAATCTGATGCCTCAAGACACTGTATTTCTGCTTTTAGTTTTCTGTTATATTTTTCTTGCTGATTTCAACTATGACTACTATGTGTTGGATCCCTACTCTGTGCTAAGCAAGTGCAAGGTATACTAATACTTTAAATCTCTAATAATATCCTCATCCTTGAGAGGAGGGCAACAGTAATGCTTGTGAAACACCGATGTCAAGCATTAGGTACAGGGATGGCCAGCTGTCACACAGTGGGTTGTAAAACGCCACGTATCAGGATTGATGATGGAAGATTCTGGAAAGCTTTGAAAATCCTTTTTCCCCTTTACAAGTCATGGAACCAAGGTTTGGAATGGTGAGGTTCAGACCTGAGGTTTGCACAGCCAAATCTCAGGTCGAGGGCCCCTAGATCCAGGACCCCCCAGATCCCAGGCCTGCCCCCCCCCCAGATCTAGTGTGCTGGCTCTCCTTAGTACCATTCAGTGTTTGTTCCAAGGCTACTGCCTGACGTCTGTGTCATGGAAACTAGTCCCTGCTCCCGAGTTCAGTGGTGTCCATGGACGTAGGCCACATCACTTACGTTTGGGATTACTCTCTGTCCTCTGGGGTCCTGAATAGAGCACTTGGGACAGCCCCACTGTGAGATTCGCCATAGTTTGGGTCAGCCTCCATGTAAGATTATATCGTATGTCTATTCAGAATTGTGTACAGATGTTAACAAAAGCAAGTGTGAGAGGAAAGTTAGAGCAATAAAGGCCTATACTAAGAAAGAACAAAGAGCCTTGAGGTACAAAGTTGGGCTGTTTGAGATCTAGAAAAAGAATAAACTGAGCCCAATGTTAGAAGGAATAGTAAAGACTAGAGAAGAAATAAAGACTAGAAAAGCAATAGAAAAGATCCATGAAATTAAGAGTTGTTAAGATCATAAGCCAAATTGACAAACTTGAAGCTCAACCAAGAAAAAAATAGGATTCAAATAAATATAACCATAAATGAAAGAGGAGACATTGCAGCTGATGCCGCAGAGATACAATGGGTCCTACGCTGACCACCAGAATGGAATAGTGGGCAAGGGGAAAGGGGATGGATATTCTATGGGTAAAATGTTTGTTATGCAGAAGGGCTAACTTTAGAGCTGGGCTGTACAAAGTGGTACCCGTAATTACCAATACAGTATTGTGTCCGTTAAACTGTATCAAGATAGACTTCATGTTGGGTGTTCTTACCAAAACACAAAACCTACAAAAGGACACAGGGAAGTTTTTAGATATGATGGATCTATTTAAGATCTTTGTTGTCATGATGTGTTTGCATGTCCAAACTCATCAAGGTGTACACATTAAATGCTTGCAGTTTCTGTAGATCTCAATCAAGCAAATGATTTGCTAACCAAGTGAGCAAATGGTTGAAAATCTCAACTTCCCAACATCCAGACTATGAAGTCAGGGTGCTCAGAGGACCCAAGGGCAGCTCAACCATTCACTGGGAGGCCAGACTCCGGCATCAAGCAGTTGACTTCAAATGTTGGCTTTGGTTTGAATTAGTGGCATAACTATTTTGAGTCTGTTTCCTCTTCTCTAGAAGAGGGTAATAATAGTTCTTACTTGTATGGTTGCTGGGAGGATAAATGTTAGCTGTTGTTTAGGTTCTTATTCTGTTAGGACCTACAATGAGAGGATAAAATCTGGTCAACAGTCCAGCTTGGGTTGACTTAGTCCATCAGGGGCCATGGGCTGCAGTGGCCTTCAGTAGACCCTTACCCACTGTTTAGTCTTTGCTGCTCAGAAATATAAGCAAGCAAGCACAGGTGGATGTTGGCGCGAGGGTGCCTTGTGGGGGCAGCTGAGTCATTCTGGCTTAGATGTGGAGGCTGGATTCCCCCAGGATAGGCAATCTATGAGTAGAAAAAGATGTGGGCTGGTTTTGTTGCCTTTTCTAAATTGTGCTATTTCCACTGAGTTCTATTTCAGTGAATCCTGAGTGACCCTCCGCTCTGGGGACCACAGCCAGACTCAGTGGAAGAACCTGGGGTAAGGGCACTGCTGCCTCTTCCTGGGCATGCAGCGCCCTCTAGTGGCACGGGACCCAAGCGTCCACTCCAGGGTCCTTCAGGCAGGTGTTTCTGACATCCGATGCTCTGGAGATGTCTGCCGTCGTCTGGGCTGCCCTGCTTCCCTTGGGAACCTGGAGCTCTAGGTACAAAGCAGGACAAGGGGAGCCTCCTGTTATGTTCAAACGTGGGCTCATGTCACAGATCTGGGCCGTACCACTAACTTGCTGGATAGTCTGCTCTTAGTCTAAGCAATTGGAGTCTGTTCCTTCAGAATTATGTCCTAGATTCAAGAGGGCAGATAATGCACGGTGGGAGCACCCTGAGGAAACCCAGATCCTGGCACTCAGATTAACATTAAAGATTCACCTTAGAAAATTACTTACATTGACTTCAAGTTTTCCTTTCTCTACTAGGTGAAATTGCTAATGTCCCCCCTCAAAAAAGTGAGGTGTGTTCTTTTGACAGATGTTAGCTGAGTGCTAAAGAATAGTGGGTTCACGGGTCTCTAAAGCAGATGTCCTACCTTCTGGGAGCTCATGAACACAACTGAGAGGGAGCAATGCAAGAAAGTCACTTTTCCCCGAGACAGTTGCACTGAAAGTTAACATCCCGTACTTGCCTCACAGATAGGGAGGGAGTGATGGTTCTGATAACGAGGCGCAGAATCCAGGGCACGTCAGGGAGGAGGGTGACAGTTGTCACATGCAAAGGAGCTTAGGGGTTACCTGGAACCCTTGTCGGTCTCCTGCACCTCAAGGAGGACAGTTAGGAAAGAGAAACAGGTATATCCCTGACCAGAATCACACTCCTAGAATTTATTCTGGGAAAGTAGTTTAGATAAAGTTAAAATCACATCCAGAAAATGTTAATGGGACTTTGTAAAGATCACAAAAGCTGGAAGTAATCTAAGAATTCTATCCATCAGACAGCCTATAAGGCAGCCCCATAAAAGTAGAATTAGCAGAACACTAAAGGTGGGAAAATGTATGCAATTAAGTACAAATATAAGAGAATATGAAGTTGCACCTGTTTATACCTAAAAGTGATATAAATACTGAAAGAAACTAATGTATCAGGACAATGATTTGGGATGTTAATGTTTTATGCTAACAAAAAAGTGAAAATCCTATTTTTATATGAAGATGTATATGTAATGTGATGATCTTAATCCTAATACATAGTGAATAACTTAAAAATATAGTTTAGGGGCACCTGGGTGGCTCAGTTGGTTAAGTGTCCAGCTTTGGCTCAGGTCATGATCTCACGGTTCGTGGGTTCAAGCCCCAGGTCGGGCTCTGTGCTGACAGCTAGCTCAGAGCCTGGAGCCTGTCTTCAGATTCTGTGTCTCCCTCTCTCTCTGACCCTCCCCTGCTTGTGCTGTCTCTCTATCTCTCTCAAAAATAAATTTAAAAAAGTTAAAAAAAATACAGTTTATTCTCCATTGTGCAAGAGTGAGGACAAAAGGAGATGTGGTTTAAGAATGGTGAGTTTTCTAGGTGGGGCACGTGGCACCGACATCTCCAGTGGGGGACACATTAGCTAAATAATCAAAGTAGGAAAGTGTTCATAGTTACTAGACAGACAACCCAGGGGGCTGTGGGACCAAAATACCTAGGTTTAAATTTGCACCTGTCCTACTATTCAGCCTTTGTGACTCCATCTCCTCACTGGTAAAGTTAGATAATGGTAGGATCTGTCCTTAATGTAGCCTTCATAAGAACCACTTAATATTTGTTAATATACAAGAGAGTAGCATAATATGTAGAGTTAGCATTTTCTAAATTTTTTTCACATTTATTTATTTTGAGAGAGATAGTGAGTGGGGGAAGGGCCGAGAGAGAGAGAGAGAGAGAGAGAGAGAGAGAGAGAGAGAGAGAGAGAGAGAATCCCAAGCAGACTCTGCACTGTCAGCGTGGAGCCTGATGTGGGGGCTTGAACTTACAAAACTGAGATCATGACCTGAGCTGAAGTCAAGAGTTGGATACTTAACCAACTGAGCCACCCAGGCACCCTGGAGTTAGTATTTTTTGATATCTTATTTCTATCATCATCATAGAGTTAAGTGAGGTCCAGGAGGAAAGATTTTTATAGACCGGCATGTGGATGGAAGATCATTAGCTTCTGAGCAATCCCAGTTCTTTTTCTTGGAGAAGGGAACAGATGATGCCACGGGGCAAGTCTGTGGAGGGGTGTGAATGCCTGAGTAGACTCAAACTCATTGCATGGGACCTTAGGCACTCAGAGGGAAGATGTGGGGACAAGCAGGCAAGATGTCCCACGAAGACATGCTTGTGTCATGATTGAGAACTCAGACTTGGTTGGGAACAGCATTCCCAAGGAGCCACTTCAGCATCTTCACTGAAATGCATATGGCAATAAATAAAACCTCATATGGGTTTTTATGCTCCAATTTCATGCTTGTGACACTGGAAAAAGTTCTATAAGCATAAGAAATTCAGCTGAATTTTATTGAGTTCACCGATTCAGCAACAGACAGAACTTTGGATTGCACACCCATAAGTTCATGATCTTTTATGATTTTTTTTCAGTATTTACTGGGACCATAAGCCTGACAGGGGATGAGAAGGGTAAGACAACAGCCAAGGCCGTGCCGTGTTCCAGATGGTGCTACTTTTCTGAGCGCTCCAACATGGAAAGCCGGATGCCCGTGGCGGCAGGAATGGGGCTTGAGTGTCCCGCAGCAGGTGCTCCACAGTGGCTCCCCGTGCAGGGAAGGGGTGGCTCCTTCAGTGATGAGGAAAGAAAGCCCGAGGCTCAAATCAGGAAGGTTGTACAAGACATAGGTTCATACATCCATGTGAGGATGTGTGGTGCCACCACCCGGGCCTCAAGACAAGCATGGGTCTAGGCTCACTTATTCTAAATCCAGGTCCCCTGGTGTCCCAAAAACTTCCTTGTCCAATTCTCATGTGTTGCTTCAATGTCTAAGTCATCACAGGCTAAGAAATATCACCTACCTCAAAGTCCATAGAAAAGGTCACATGGCCCCAGTTCAACCACCTGCATGGACGGTGACTGAAAGGCACCAACACCCACTTGACAAGTCCACTCCTCACAGTGGGTGACAGTGACACCAGTGTGCATGTCCATGGCACCAGATGTGTTAAAATTATATTTTTCACCATAAGAGGTTATAGCAGGAGGACAAAAGTGAGTCCTAATATCTAACTGGATTATTGATTTGACAAATATTGCATACCTATGGTGTCAAACCTCTGTTAGCTGCTGTGTAGACTGAAGAAAGTAAGTTCTATTAATTAGTATGATGAGCACTGCATCTGAGCTTAACAAAAACAAACTAAAAGGCAAATAGGACATGATTCTAGTTCTTTCCTGGAAGGACTTCTTGGTCTAGAAGAGGAAATAGTGACCAGGAACTGTAATTGAAAGAATTTAATGTGGTGGGGGCTCTGACAGTTCTCTGGCTACTCTATGGAAGCCCAGGGCACCCATATTCACTTGGGGAAGAAGATATAGGCCCAGAATGATTCTTGGAAGAAATGATATTTGTGCTCATAATTTAAAGCTCAAGATTTCTAGATTTTAGCACAGACATTTTTAGCTGGATAAGTCTTTGTGGTGGGGGTGGGGGACTATCTTGTGTATTGTAGGACATCTCTGACCTCAACTCAATTGTGGAAACCAAAGGAATCTCCAGACTTTGCCCAATGTCCCCTGGAGAAGGGGGCAAGAACCTCTACTGTTGAGAACCACTGATTGAATGAAAGCCGGTGGGAAAGTCTGGAGAACAAGAATTTCAGCTTTATTTGTAGGTAGTAGGGAGTCCTTGGGAGGTTTTTAAACAGAAGAATTGGATTTTACAAAGGTCACCCTGCTGCTCTGTGGCTTAGAGGGTTGAGGCGGCAGCTAGTGATATCCCCACTCAACTCAACTTTTAATTAGACAAGAGATCATGGGCCACCCACTGGTCTGAGGCCACTCCAGACAGTGTGCCCACAAAGCAGATGCAGGGAGTCTTCAGGTCTTCCTGCACGTCCTACTTAGTGAGGTGCGCTCCATGATGTTAGTGTGTCTGATCTCTAAGTGACAGGGGATTCCCTCTTACAGCGTGAGCCTCACATGAGCAAAAAGACTTTGAAAAACATCAGAGGCAGACCCAGGTTCTGGCTCAAGTGAGGCTCCATTGAAGCGCCCGAGATTCAAAGAAGTTTTGGAGCCGGAAGTAGACTGTGGGGGTCATCTGACCCGTAATCTGTGAATGGGCTGTGAAGAGAGGGGTTCAGTTATGCAAATGTTTTCCCCAAAGGCCCTGGCCCTCAGCAGTGCATACCTGTGGGTTCCAGACCCTGGAGGGGATTTCTATTTCCCTGGAGTAACAATACAGGGAAAATAGTGTGGAACAATTAACATACATTCCACATCACTCATTCTGAGTGCAGACAAGGGGGGCATTAACAGCAAGACAAAGATTTGTGGGCCTTGAACTGGCTAGCTAATGCCTCGACTTTGTGTGGTAGACAGTAGTGATGTCTTGCTTAAAAGAAGGCATCAGATGGGGAAAATTTGAATAACTTTTTCATGGAGTTTTACTTTGGTCTTCTATTGCTCAAATTAGAATGTCACATCTCCTGAGCTCTCAACTCTCCAGAGAGGATGTAACTTGCCCAAGAACACAACTAGCAGATGACTTGGGTGGGACTGTCTGTCCCTAGTCGCCCCGCCCCCCACCCCCACTCCAGCCCTGTGCTGGCCAGCACCGGTTCTTTCCTTCCATTCTCCAGAGACATTATTCCAAGATCTGATGAAATTACAGATATTTAAAGCCACTTCTTACATAGAACCAGGATTCTTAGATAAAACATCACAATCACCTGGGGATTTTGTTCAAACAGATTGCTGGACTCCACCCTTTAGAATTTCATTCCAGGCAGTGCTGTGCTGCTGGTCCAGGGATTTTTAAGCAACCTAATGATGTATTAGAGAGTATCCACATCTGAAGAGGTGGGTGATGTGTTTGGATAAGTGGCTCTTAGAAGTCCCCCCTCAAACAGTTTAACCCCTGATCCTGGTTGCTCATGGCTCGCTTAATCAGCAGCCTCATCTATTCTTAGCCTGTGCATTAATGTGCATTATTCATGGTTATCAAGTTGGATAACTGTGGTTGAAGGCCTTCTATTTTTATAATAATTAAAGGGTTTAGGAGAAAGTAAGTTTAGCTGCTTATGTGCCCTCAAGTAGCCTTGTGGGGTTGGGGGCAAAATGCTGAGATCAGGGTAAAGTGTCATGGAGCCTGTCTGTGGTACTGAAGGGGCAAATCAGTTTTCAGTTCACAGGAACTCACATCCCCAGGCTGGGATGGGATAGGGACCCCTGTCTTTTCCCTTCACCCTCATCTGCTCAGGTGCTTACCAAGTCTAACAGAACAGGGAGGGAAGGGAAAGGGGACTGGCCCATGCCATAGGGACAATGGGGCTTAGCTTTTCAGCTTCAAGAGCAGGGGACAGAGAGAGGACCCAGAGATGCCCAGCACTGATGCTAGCACAAGGTCATTGGCCATGCCACCCCACTCTGCAGGCCCCTTTGCTTCTCTCATGGCTGTCACAGTGCCAAACAAGGGGGGGGGCAGGATAGCCTCTGCCTGTAAACCCTGAACGTGAGAGGCTTATGTAAGCCTAGCCGTAGAATCTGTAAGACCATAACCCCGCCGGCATCATCTGTAAGTTGACAATTGTAATGGTGCTTGATTCAGAGTAAAGGCAAAGATGAAAGAGCAACTATAGCTAATCTTGGGTTTTCCCACCTGTTGTAGTCCCGTCTACTACCCCAGAGAACTACTGCTGTTTGCCTGCGCCCAAGGGCATCATCCACACCCCGAGAAAATGCTTATTCCCAGAAGGCGGCCCACAGCTTACCATGCTGTAGCGTCCCAGGTCATCCTATTAATTTTCTTTAATGCTCACAGCTTAAGATGTGCCATACAGATTCTTGGACTTTGACGTGCATGAAAGTCACATAGGTTATCTTGTTAAAATGCCCTCGCCATTCAAAGGCTGGTCCGGGGACCCAGGAACACCCATACCACCTGAGAGCTTGTTAGAAGTGTAGAATCTCAGGACCCACCTTGACCTGTAGAAGAATCTGCCATTTAACCAGCTCCACAGGTCATTTGTATGTGTGTCAAAGCCTGAGAAGCCTAGGATCAGGGAGTGATGCTCAGAGAAGTGCTCCGATCATGGTGTTTCCCAGGCATGCTCTTCCCGGGTCCCTGCAGATGTGGTCCTCTTTCCTGATTATTTACTTCACATCTCCTAACACTTCCTTAGCACTTCCTTTAAAATTTTTTTCCATGATTTTAATCCTAGTAGTAACTCAATGAAGTTAATACCGAATTCCATAGGTGAGCAGACTGAGTTGGTAACTCTGACTTTAGGCAGGTAGTGTTAACTTTCCAAATGGCTGGGCCAGGATTGGACCCCAGATCTCTTTCCCTGGTGCATTAAAATGTTCCTCTGCTCTGCAGTCATGACAAGGAGGACCTTCACATCCGCCCAAGTCACCACTCAGACAGCCTGCTCTGTATCCTCTTCCAGACAGATGAAACATTCTAGCAGAATATGATTTCATCCTAATAAATGATGCTCCACGCCATTAGTATGCTCCTGGCATGACACTACCTTAATCTCCTTTGAATACAACAATTGCCAAAGAGAGGCATGGGTAGCCCACATGAACAGATGTGACAGCTAAGGCATAGGAGGCAAAAGGGACTTCCTCACAGGCATTATAGCTAGTCAGAGGTGGGTTGAGCCTGGACTTGAGTGCAGAACACTGATTCCAAAGCCAAAACTTTGAGATAAAGGGACACAAATGACCAGGCATAATCCAGTGCTTAACATTGATTGACTAAATCACTTCATATTTGGATAACTCTGTCTGCAACAGAACATGGGGGAGCGTCCTACCAGAAGGGACTGTGCACAGAAAAATGCTATGAGGTGTAGAGAACACAGGGGAGCTTCCCATTAAGTGCTCATTGCCCTTGATCTCCTGATCCTCTGCTGCCTCTGGCCTAAACACCTTTTGAACAGCCAAACAGAATCGCACTCAAGAGGCATAGAAGAACTGGACGCCCCGGGAGATGCAGGCATCCTCTCCTGGAGCCATCAAGCAGGGGTCAAGACTCCTCTTCAAACAGGAAGCAGAAAGGTGAGGACCCCGGGGAGCTCACTGCAGCAGGTGCAGCTCACAGGCCTCCTGCAGCATCGCACATGCTGGCAGCCTTGCCGGTGGCACCTGCCTGGCACGAGCTGCGACTCCGTGAGCCACCAGTGCACTAGCTGCTTGCCATGGCATCTCCCACGTGTCTTCTGCATGCCAGGCAAGGAAAGCAGCGCTCATCTCCTGTATTGAGGCCCAGAGAGGCAGCTCCTCATTCAAGGCTCTATTTTGGAGAGTATCAGGAGGTATCTGAGCAGAGACAGGCAAGGAGGAGAGAAGGAGCACTGTGAGGGCTCTGGGGTTGAGGGTATACAGGGATTTCTGAGAGCTTCTTCAATAATGTGCAAGACAGCATTACCAGAGCTACATCTTGTGTGCCCAGGATGGGGACACAAGAGATAGTTCTACCAAACATTTCCCAGTAGATGCGGACAGAACTTATTTTGCTTTTCATTTTTCAAAGCAAACAGGTACAGCAGAGAAGGCACAGAACAGAAGTTCCCAAAAGCCCTGGGCTTCCCCGGCTACTGGTTCATAGAACTAGTCAGGTGGCCACCATCACTGCTCTCCCATCACTGAAGCCATCATCACCTGGCTCTTCAGTGCAGCCAAGCAGCTCTGGACATATTTAGACTGGGTGCACCTAGCTCTCCATCATGTTAGCTGATCCAACTAGGCCTTGCATTCAAGGTTAATTGGAGGCCAAGCTTAACTGGGAGCCAGAAATAGAACTTCGTTACCCTCTTGGTCAGGAGACAGCAAGACTTCTACCCAGTACTAGACACAGGGTTATTGTGCTAGTTCTTAAAGTTTAAAGTTGCCATAACAAGTTACAAATTTGTCTCAGTTCTAGAAGCTAAGTTTGGAATCAAGCGGACAGATTTCATTTCTTCTGGGGGCTCTGAAGAACTTGTTCCATGATTCTCTCCCAGCGTCTGGTGCTGGTCATCCATCCTTAAGATCCCTTGGCTTGTAGATGATCCCCCTCCAACCTCGGTATTTATCTTTCATAACTTTCTTTCCGGTGTATGCAGACCCTATGTGTCTGCATTCAGATTCCCTCTTCTCATATGTATACCAGTTACTGAACTAGGACCTTTAATCCTACCTCACTGAATCCAATAGGACTTCATTTTAACTTGATTGGTGAAGACTGTTTCCAAATAAGATCATAGTCATAAGCACCAGTGACTAGGACTTGAACATCTTGAGGGACACAATTCAACATATTAGTCACTAGGGATCAAACGTTCTCTAGCCTGAATCTGTAGGAAAAGCAACTAGGAGTTCTTGATTCCTGTACCTAGTTTATGCAATATGGAAATGTAGTTAGAGCATTTTTAGTTAGACTATAGATCATGTATCCTCCTGATGTCATAGACAAGGGCCCATTTCCCATATCCAATAGGTTAATTAGAAAAACACTGAGTATCAGGGCACCTGAGTGACTCAGTCGGTTAAGCATCAGACTCCAGCTCAGGTCATGATTTCACTGTTTATAAGTTCGAACCAGACACTGGGCTCTGTGCTAATGGCTCAGAGTCCAGTGCCTGCTTCAGATTCTGTGTCTCCCCTCTTCTCTTCCCTTCCCTGCTTGAACTCTCAAGAATAAACCTAAAAAAAGAAAAAACTGAGTCTTTATGAAAGATAAAGGTGATCAAGCACTTATGTGGAGGTGCATTTTTCTGATCAATTTCCTTAAAAGGGGTAATTGTTCAAGTCACAGTTCAGTTCATTCCTCATAATCTTCAAAGCAACAAGCTTGTATTGATGAGTATAAAGACATTATAACATTTATAGAGCACATTTTTGTCCCAGCAGCCAAGTGAAGTAGATATTGCTATTATCTCTAGGAAATAAACAACCTGAGGAAGAGAGGATTAAGCAATCCAGCTATGGACACACAGCTGATAAACCGTAAAGGAGGATTTAAAACGTAGGCTACTCACCCAAATTGCTCCCTGAACTGAGCCCATTCAAATGGGCAGGGAATGCCTCTCATTCTATAGCTTAGTGATCTTGGTTGGGTCACTTACTTGTCCCCAACAGTGCCAAGACTGACATCATTCGCTCCGATAGGATTTTTGAGGATCAATGTGGGTAAAGATGCCCTGTGAGCTCTAAGCTGACAGACCCATACCCTGAGGGTTGAGAGGAGAGTTTTCCATTTCCAGAGTGGTCTGTTGTAGCCATAGTGCTTTTGGCAAAAACTAGAACAGGGTTAGAACATCACGTAGATGTAAAATATAGCCTCTCTGGAGTTTAAGGAAATGCAGTGAAGTTCTTGGAAGCATCATTTTCAGGCTGAGTCTGATCAGAAGGAGGTTAGGCAGGACTGTTCCATAGAGCCTAATTTTAATTGGGCTGTGGGTCTCCCTGTGTAGTCCATCCTAGGTCTTCTGGAAACAGGATGGCCATTTGGCTTTCCAGATGTTCCTTCCAAGGAGTAAAGATTTCCTCTTACCTCCTCAATCGGCCTTTCCTCAATATATACTTCTGAAAATTTTTAACTAAGCAAAATGCATTTTACTGTTTTAACGTATTATACACCTGCACTTTTAGAGGCTTGGAAACCAGAGAATAATGTTTAACAGCCTCCCACAACTATATTACAAGGCTTATCTTCTTTGTACTGGTCATGGGACATTCTCTTAGCATTTCAGTTTTTGTAGAAGATCATGGCACACATTTAGTGTCATATCCTGTTTTTTCTTCTGCTTACTGAAGTATTTTTCCACGTTGCTTTAGCCTCCTTTGGAAGTATCAGCCCACTGCATGCATGTACTATAATATACCCATTTCCCAGTTATTGATTATTCAAAGCTCTTCCTAGTTTTTCCCAATAAAAATGCCTCAGGAGGGGTGCCTGGGTGGCTCAGTCGGCTAAGCTTCCGGCTTCCGCTCAGGTCATGACCTCACAGTTAAAAAATTTGGGCCCAGCATCGGGCTCTGTGCTGACAGCTCAGAGCCTGGAGCCTGCTTCCAGTGTCTCCTTTTCTCTCTGACCCTCCCCCACTCGTGCTGTCTCTCAAAAAAAAACAAAAATAAATTTTAAAAAATGCCTCAGGAAATATATTTATATAGGTGCTGCTTTTCTTTCTCATAGAATTATATCCTTAGGCTCCAATCCTAGAAGTGAATTATTGGGTCAAAAAACATGAAGATTTCTGTGGCTCTGGAAGTATTTTGTCAAATTGCTTTCCAAAATAGTCATTACCCTACAGAAGGGCAGGGAGAGGGTTTTACCGCATCTCCACCAGGGAGTATTTTCCTCTTTAGCCATTGATATTTTCTCCTTTAATGACTGCTAATCTGACAAGCAGAAAACTAATTGTTTGGATTTGGTTTCTTTGTTCGTTGGTGAGATTTGCCACCATTATATATAGGCTTTCTTCATAGTGCTGATGCTGTTAAGTCCTGTGTTCTTTATGTGTGAGACCTGTAAGTGACTGTGGCACAGGGCAGCCAGGATCACACAGGTACAGAGTCCACATAGAGGGACGCAGATGCAAGCCTCGTGCTCTGTGGCAAGAGGGCTTTGGGGAACTGAATGGTTACATGGGGGTGGGAGGAGAGCCGAGACACAAGGTCCAGGGAGTGTGATGTGACCACATCACATCCCAAATGTGAGAGAAAGACTGGGAATGGAGTTAGAACAGCCACTGTCCAAGGTACGGGCTTGTTCTCTAACCTGCAGTGTATGGCAGAAGCCTACCCATCTGCGGGGGTGGGGGGGGCAGTCTGCTGAGCATCTGGCCCCAGTGGCCAGTACCAGCCATGAAAGCAGCTGATGGATGTTGTGGAAATTCAGGTCTCACCCTCAAAGGCCCATCACTCAGTGGGAGGAATCGACATCCTCAGAGGAAATACCACAACGGTTATAGGGGCTCCATTTGTAGCTCCTAGAACTTTAGCAGAGCCTGTGTCCCATGGCACATTCTTGCTAAGGATGTGGCAGAGGAGTTGGCAGGTAACTAACAGAAGGATGGTCAACACATGTGATGTGAACAGCCCTGGAATCAGGCTGTGGGCCAAGGCTAAGGAGTTGAGGTGTTGGGATCAGGTGGGAGGCAAGTGTCAGCAGCTCAGGAAAGCCCTAAAGGAGGAGACAGTGGAAGACTGCTGCTGGCAGGACTTCCAGTAGCTGAAGGCGCAAGCTCGTTGCTGAAGAGACTGGTGGACCCCCTGGTGTGTTGTACATGAGGACAGTCCCGTCAACATGCCTTTATCTACCTGGTTTCTCAGTAGGAATCCGGTCTGTGCATATAATTGGAAAAGCCAAAATATGGTCTTCAAGTCACAGATCTGAGTGTGATAGAGCTGATAGAGAAGCTAAGCACAACCCAGTTAAAAACCCATATTTAGTGATAGAAGAACCAAAGTCCAGGACTTTCTGCTGCTCAATGCCATGTCAAGTAAGTAGTCAAGCGTGTACATTCCACGTCTCCCATCTCCAGCTCTGGAGTTGCTCTTGGGGGCCAACCCAGCACTCCGTCCTCTGTTGGGCCATAGAAGACATCTAATCTCTGAGTCCTTTACCTGCATTTTGCCGCCATGCCCTCAATGCACTTGACTAGTCCAGGATACTCCTTTTCTACATTTAGCCTCAGAGTCCACAGTAGCCCAAGGGAGTCAAAGACTCTCCAAGCAGTGTGTGAATAGCCACACCATCCATTTGTGGTCTGCCCTGACTGTACATGGGCATTTCTGGGTTAGGGGACTCAGGGTCTGTGCCTTGGGAGATAAGGATGCATCAGTGGAGATGCAGAGCAGGAGCTCTGGTGGCACCAAACCTGGACACCTCCGCTCAGCTCTGCAATTAACATGCCTTGTGATACAAGGGAATCCATCCCTTCTCCAAACCTCAGTTTCCCTAATCTGTCAAATGAGAAGCCTGTGCCAGATGCTCTCCAAGGCCCCTTCCCACTTGTGGTGGACTAGAAGAAGATATTTTCTTGGAAATAGTTTTGGTTACTTATATTTTAGCGAGACTGAAGATTTTATCTTCCCCTGGGAGACACACAGGCATTGAGCAAGTTTCCCAGCACCACCTCAGCAGAGAGCTGGCTGCTGTCCATCCCCGGGTCCACTTCCCAGCAGCAAGGTAGGGAAGGCACTTCTGCCTCCGCCTCTTGGGGTTTTATGGCTGCCCTGAGAATTACATTGACAGAAGACAAATCACACAGAAGAGTGTGCACATTTAATATAAAGTTTGAGATGTAGGGACTTAAGGAATGAAAGTCTGAAGAAATTGGAAAACGCATGATTTCTATTTGGTTATTTTCCCACAATTGCCTTTGTTCAACCTGACTGTGGGATACTAGGGGGAGATAAGAACTATTAGATAAGGTCTGCTTGTGAAGAATTCTCTGGGTCTCCATTTCTCATCCTTGATCAGGATGGGAGTCTCCTCCCATAGATAGGATTCCTTTCATATGGGAATTTCATGTCTGCTTTTAAGGAGGGATTGTTTACCTTGAACTCAAAATGGTCAATATGCCAGAGACAGATTTTGGCAGAGTGGGTTCTGAATTCCCAGCATTTCAGAAGTTTTGCTGCCAGGAAAGGTGAGGCCAGCTCATACTTCACGCTCTTTAAAAGATGCAGGTCTTGGCACAGCAAAAATGAGCAAGGGTTCTCTGTGGGTCAGGGGATCCTGCTTTTGAGGGACTTTGCAGCATGACAGCCAAGGGGACAAAAGCTTTCATGGGACTTCATTTTTGTCAGCAAAGCCTAACTTGATGAATTTCAGAGTATAGCTGATAACACAGAAAAGAATCTACTCACCAGTTTGGCTAAACATCATATGCTGTGGGTCTCTACCTTTCCCTCGGAAGATCTGTCTGAAAAAGTTTTGTTGCTTGGTCTATAGTGTAACAAGATTTTCTGAGGTGTTTATCACCTACCTTAGTGGTAGGAAGCCCAAGCAATAGGAATTATGGGACAGGAAGTTCTACTAAAGTGCTAAAAGCATTGGCTTTGGAGTCAGAACACCTGCACTCCTGCCCTATCCTTGCAGCTTCGAAGAGATTGATCTGGACAATCCGTTTGATGTCTCTAGTTCCCCACCTCAAAATTAGGGAGCGTCCTATTCACCCAGATTTACTGGAGATTAGTATTCAACTGGAGATTAACATTCAATGGCAGTCTGGGCTTTGGAAGGACTGTGTTCATGATCATCTACTAGCATGGCTGTCTCCATCTTTTCCATTTTGATTCCAACACTGCCTAATCTGGAAGTGACTGCCCTTCTGATAACCTATTAGAACATCAACCTCTAAGACCTGGCAAGGACTTCAGATAAGCACTTACTGCATACTTTCTGCTAGTTTGTCAGGTGAAGAACTAGGTACTGAGGAGACCGATTCCCCCCATTCGTTTCTTTACTGACCCAAACCCTACAATCCTAAACACTGGATCTCTGAGGCCCCATCTCTTCAGCTAGGGAAATTAGGTCTTGAGGACCAAGAGGTTGAAATCTCAGGTTGGTGACAAATGCTGGATTAGAAGATTCTGGCTATACTTCCAGGAAAGATTACTTTTATAACCAGTTTATGTAATTTTAACTGAAAATAAGAGCTTTTCTTATGGCACACCACCATTATCTGGTGCTTCTTGGTCATGGTTTGCTTGGTGATATTTGAAGAGCAAACCCACCAAGGTAACCTCAGATAACTGCAACTTCTTAAAAAAAAAAACTTAAGATTAATTCTCAGGCTCCCTGTTAAGAGTATGTGTTCCCCCCACCCTTATGTGTGAGATTGCAATTGTGTTTGTGTGGACTCTACTGAGAGAATGGTCCTGAAGTTGTTATTCTAACCCCAGGAATTTTAAGGAACTTGGAGCAGAGCTCTTGCTCCGTGTACATTCTTGGAATGGCTGTTCTGTGGTCATGTTGGAGTCAGCCAAAGCAATCTGTTAATTTGTTCGTTTCTTAAGTGTCCATTTCTTAAGTGTCCTAAGTGAGGCTTTCCTGCCTGCCAAGCCCTCAGAAGAATATACAGCTGGACCACATGAGGACTGTACTTTCAGCCTAGAAGGCAGCAAGCCAAGTATAGGGTAGAGAGAACTGGGTAACCCAGGAAAACAGAACTAATAGGAAGTAGTTGAATTGGGCTGGGATGGTATTCACACCGTGCATCACTGTATACATGTCTGGCTCTTTCTCCATGGTAGCTAACAAATTCTCACCTACACGGACTGCCAGTTTATGAGCAAAGATAGCTCAGAGATGTTAGCAACTTGTCCCTTGTCATCATGGAGCTTGAACAGGACAGTTTGAAACAAGGCTAATCTGTCCCCTTTACAAAAGCTCAATTTTGTTTGGCTGATGTTAAAATAGAGTGTGGGCATGGAGGCAAGGCATGTTTGAGGCATAGTGAGTGAGAAGTAGAAGGTAACGTGCCAGGCTCAGAAGGACCCTCAGTGCCAGCTGGAGTTTGGGCATTATGCTGTATTCCCTGGGAGCCGCTCAGGTTTGTTCCCACCATTCTTCTTCCAGTGAAGATAAGACGGCTGGGGGCAGGGAGAGGGGTTCAGAGGCTATAGCAGGGATTTGAGCCAGATCGGGAGACAGGAATGGATGTGCTTTTCTGCACCATAGGGCCAGGCTGGGACTGGGGTGAGTGCAGCTAATTCTTGAAAGGGCTCTGCACATATGCCATGTTGTATTATTTTGAGTGGAAGACACTTGAGAAGTAGATGCAAGAAAGCCTTCTGACCAACCCCCCCCCCCCCCGCCCCACCACCTTCCTGCCCAAAAGACAGTCTTAAAAAATATTCTCTTCCTAACGCAGAGTTGGTACCTCTCAAGAGAATTTTATCTCCTGAGACTGGGCAACACCACCAATTCTGGGCCCGCACAAACCAATCTACCCAATTAATCCTTCCCCTCCTATGGTCTGCCAGTGCATTTCCTAGCCCGTCCTACAACTTATTGCCCCAGGCTGAGCCACACTGTCCAGCCACATCTCCACAGTTTATCACTCTGGGTGTAGGATGGTATGAAAGTTTTGGAGACTAACAACTTCTTGGGAGTGTCCATTTTCCTTCTGAAGACTCTAAGTCTACATGTAAGAATATTAAATTCATCAGCTTTTCTCCTGTTCATCTGTCTTCTAGCAGCTTAATTCCTAGAAGCCAAGAGGGTAGGAGGAAGTTTCTTTCCATACTGAGGAACAGACATCAGGTAGGTCTTTGTCCACAAAACGGGGACTTTAACAACCATTAGCAAACTAGGAACAGAGGCTCGTAAGCAGTAGGAAGTTGAACAAACAGACCCTTCTGTGTCAAACGTTTACTCAACATATGACATGCGCATGTGAATGACACACACTCGTGCAGGCAGACCTTTACCTTATGTTCATCCCAAATTCAGGATTGTAGGAAAATGCAGGAATGTACATCTCCCATGGAGGCAAAATTGATGGGCTGTCAGAATTCCTAGACCACTCTAGGGCAAAGATTCAGCCAGCGGAGTCCTTAGATCTATGCTGACAGAAGATACTAGAATGTTCACTCCCTGGCCCAGGGGTCTGAGGCTCAGAAGAGTCAACTAATGTGTTCAAGTACACGCAGCTAGTAAGAGGCTGAACCAGGATCGATTGTTCTAGCTCTATCACGGTCTTTCTGTAAGCTTGGAATGATTCTTCAAAAGGATTGCTGTGAGAACTAAATAATGAATAGAATTTCTAATTTAGGAGTTAGCACCTAGCAGGTGCTTAAAGCACAACATATCTTTCTTTACTGTAGAAGTACACATAGCTTCCTAATCACAGAATGTTAGAATCAATGATACCAGAGCAATCTTGTAACCTGACTTCCTTGCTGTACAAGAAACAGATGATCAGAGATGGGGGTTGGGGGCTTCTCTGGTGGGAGTTAGGCATTGACCCAACTAGGACTACCCTTAGATCTGACCCAGGGTCCTTTGTTATTTCTATATCACGCTTTCCCCCACCTCCTGGTGCATAGGGCAGCTCTCCAGCCTTTGCTTCCCTCTCTTTCCTCCTTGTTTTCTGTCTCCTACATTTATTCATTCACTTAGTCACTTAATGTTTAGTGACTGAGTCAATGTTTGCTGTGTGTGAGGCACTTTGTTGGCACTAAAGATGCAACTGTGTGACAGTTTGGGTTTTTGTATGACATTGTGGGATTTCATACATCCTGGAGTTTGAATAATTTTAGATGTGGCATGTTCTATGTTGGCCTCAAACTTCATTATTCCCTCTGGTTTCCCCTCCTGATTCAAACCCCTACAGGCATTTCAGCTGATGAGCAGGATCGTTTCTTCCTTTCCCCTGCTGACAGTAGGAATCCCATACAGGGGAATCAGAGCTCCTTGGAGAAATAGGTGATTGTTGGTCTGGACAAGGAAATTTTCAAGAGGGGCCTGGGGCAATCTGTACCAGAATTCAAGGAATCTATCCAAGAATAATGAGCCTTATCAAAAGGATGTAAGAGCCAATATATGGAGGAGCTCCTGTAGACCAAAGATGGAAACTTTGTGTAAGATTAGATTATAAACTACAGAGAACACCCAATAATTATGAATTCATAATGACTCATGAGAACAATTAAGAATCATTTGCTTCTAGAGCATTAACAATTGTCAGAAAAATAATTAAGCAGAATCCCTACCATTCCTGAACTTGTATTTCAGGGTAAGCACGTAAGGTTTCCTCAACTAGGACTAAGATTTTGAATAGTATTGAAAGGATGGCAGAATCAGAGAAGATAATCATCCAATGATGAAACCACTAGATGATATACCGATAAGGCATCTTATAATGGAGAAATCAGATTCACCTGCGTCTCTGATCAGTATACTCAGTAATCCTCAGGTACAACTTGCCTCCTGATGTGTTCCATGTCAAGCACATAGAAGCAGGTATGAAGTATTTATGCCAAAAAGTTTTATACTGGATTTAATAGAACCAAAGTTCAGCAAATGATAGCCTACTTGCCAAATTCTGCTTGTGCCCTGCGTGTGTATGGCCTGCACACAAATAATCAGTTTACACCCCCCCCCTTAAATGGAAGAACCAAAGAATGTGTTGAGACCATACGTGGCCCCCAATGCCTAAAGCATTTACTATCTGGCCCTTTAGAGAAAAAAAAGATATTCCCCAGGTTTCTGGGGAAATTCAGGGGTTGCTGATTAGAGGAGGGTAGCACATGGATTCAAGCAGGCCAACCCGGAATGTGAAACAAGGTTACTTTACCAATTTTCTGTAACAGGAGGTAGAAAAATTGAGACAGTGAACTGGATGGCTGAAGACAAAACATTCAAAGAATAGAGCATGGCTGTAGGTGGGTGTTTAGTTCCTGATTTAAAAAATATATATACTTTTGACAATAGGAAAATGTAAGGGTGCTTAGTTTTGTAGCCAATTACATGACATGTTGAAAATGAACCATTTTTTTTTTTTAGAATTATGTAATGAGAAAGTGACATATTTGGAATTTGCTTCAGAATACTTTAGTGAAGAAATACAAGGGAAAGGAAAAACAAGGACTGATGAAGTGTACATGTGAGAAAATACTGATTCTAATAAAACTCAGATTCAACCAAAACTCCAAAACTTTAAAGGCAAAGTAGTAGGATTGTGCTTTAGTCTAACAAATCATTGCTGTGATGATTTTACGTATCTCCTTGATTGGGCCATAGGAGGCCCAATACCTGATTAAACATTTCTGGGTGTGTTGGGCGGGGAGGGGGGGGTGGTGGCGGTTGAGCGCTTCTGGAAGAGATTAGCATTTGAACTGGTGGGTAAAGACTTGGCCAACTAACCTAAACCATCCTGTCATTGGTTCCTTGGGTAGCCAACTAACCGTAGTGAAAGGGATGAAAGATATGCATGAGCCAAACGGCAGACTCCCATCTACCAAGGTCAATTTAACTATCTTGACCCTGACTGGCCAGCCTCCTAGGAATAGGGACCAAAGCTGCATCCTGGAATGGCACCATTACTCTAGGAGACCAACTTAGAGGTAGGCAGGGTCTATGGAGCTCATTCTACCCTAAAAGGGCAGTGGCTTATGCCTGATCCTCCTGATGTTCTGGGTATGGGTTTGTTTCTTATGGGTCTTAGCCACTGTTCCTCTCTGAGGCCTTAAACATGGGATCCACTGACCTGGTCCTTAGACAAATCCTCAGTAGACCAGGGTCCCCACTTTACATGAAAGTAGGACACTAATCAGAAGTACACAAGTTTTAGGCCATACTGGGAGACCACACACTGCCTGATGAAGCCTGAAAAGCTATGAAGGGAAAAGCTTTAGGGTTGCCTAGCCCCAGCCTTCAGAATGCAGTAGATGCACTGAATCAGACTGGACAACTATTTCCAGACCTACAGGTTTTCCCTACTGAGGACACAGAAGGGTAGAAGCCAGAGGGTCCTCACTTAACGTCACTCTCAAGGTTTCGCTTGGCACCTTTGTGTTTACTGCCCTAAGTCTGGGCTTTGCAGGATTAGATGTTCTGATCCCCCTCCCGCTGGGGAGGAATTTTACTGCAGAGAGGCAAAGTAAACTGTAGCTTTTGGGAACTTTGGGTTGGTGTCCAGAGACCAGCAGACAAGAAGAGGGGCTGCTGTCTTGGTCAGTAATTAGTCCCAGTCATCAAGAAATGGGATGGCTCTTGTGTAAAGGGAACAGGAAGGAATATGGTGGCACCCAAGTAGCCCATTCAGTTACTCCTTAGAGCTCCTTTGCTTAGTGGTGACGGCAAATGGTAAGTGCAAACATTCAGTGCCTCAGGGATGAGAGGCTGGACCCAGCAGAGGTGCTCAGTAACAGGGTCTATAATGGAGAGCAGAGGAGAGTCTTATCAGTTGTGGGTTCAAATGCATTCTCTGGTGGGGATATATTTCATCCTACTAATCTTAGAAAAGTTACTTCCAGGAAGACAGGCCCACGGGGTCCTGAAACAGGCACCCCTGGATCTGTGCAGAGACCACTATAGGCATCCTGTCCCGGTCACACACACCCCACCTGCTCTCATGTGGGAGGCGGTGTGCAAGGGCTCTCCATGTTACCTGGCAAACCCTGCTTGCTTCCCCCTTCCTGCCAGTGGTGGTCCTTGGGGCCCTTATCAAGTTGCTACATACTTCACTGAGTTTGCTTCATGGAGAACCCACCCCAAAGCAGCCTGCATATAATATTTCTGCAGAATAGCCCACATCCCTGTAGAACATGATCATGCGCCCATCATTGTGATATATGGGTACACTTCAGGGAACAAATGGTTTAAGGTAGTTAACATTACAATCCTACTCCCATCTCAGAAATTACTTGTAAGGACATAATTCCCCTCCAATCTAGGAGAAGACAGGTCAAAGATGGATTAGTGTTAAGCTAGAAGAGATGCAGTAAAACGAGTTCCATCCGATTATCACAAGAAGGTCTTGCTTTCTGTTTGTATATTGAGTGACTGGCTGACAGCTAATAAATCTGTGTGGAATTTTACAAGTCAAGTCTGATTAGGGAGTTACTTCCCTCGATCCTTACAAAAATCCAGGGAAACCAGTTTTCTTTTCCAATCTCCTTTCACAAATAAGGAAATGGCAACTCCCATTCCACTTGTTTCCTCCTCCTCCACTTCCTGCAAGCCCACAATTCCTACAAAATAACCATGATGTAAGCTCTAAATCCCAACTTGATCCTTTGTGCACTCATAACGCATATGCACCACCACACTATGTTTTGGCACATTAACATGGATGATATGGACAATAATGGACCCTAAAAACACAGTGACATTCCTAAGCATTAGGGAATTCAAGTATTTTATGTTTTCAAGGTAATGGGGGAAATAAGGTACGATGTTGTACTCTGTGGGTGGCAAGATATGGTGCTGCATTTGAGTGCAAGGAAAGGACTTGCATCTGGAGTCACAGATGGGCACGTTAGCAAAGATTCAGCACCAAGGGTTGGAGGACAGCTCAGAAACAGATGGGGGGCCTAGAGCACTATCCTCCCACTAACTTGAGATGGGTGGGACCAAAGGAGCGTCACTCAGTGACCTTCACCCAAACTCCAGTGTGACCCCGACTATTTTCAGTGCATACAGGGAACTAAAGAAGCTGCTCTGACAGTTTCTGGAAGCATAGAGGGTAGACGTTATAAATAGTCTATCTGCTGAAAAACCTCAGCTCAGGCAGGAGGACTGAAGACTGTTAACGTCCTCCTTCCCTCCCCCAGTTCACCTCTGGGGTGTCATGATTGGTTCTCCTAGGTTTTTCAGTACTGGGTTTTATATTTCAATCCTAAAAATAGCTCCTAAACCTGAAGATTCAGGATACAGTGTCAGGATTTTAATGTACTTCACCCGTTAACGGACCTGGAGAGGTGGTAAATCCAAAAATAGAGGTTTCACTTGAAGCCATGTGGCAATGACTAGATTCCTTGTTACTGCTGTTGTTTGTGCACGTCTGTGTGCACACATGAAGGGAGTTAGTGATTTGAGGGAAACCCGATAGCTAGGTCCTGCGTTAGGAGATTATAGGAAACATTGCAAAGCAGGAACACTTCTTTCTGGTCTTCGCTTGCCTCTTGGCTGCCTCCTTGGCCTTGGATGTTTTCACTTTTTCGGGGCTCTTTGCCTTTTTGGTTCCTGCTGCCACCCTCACATTCGTTGAGGTCTTCTTTGCCTTCTTCTTAGAGGTACCAGACCCCATGGATTTCTTGGGCTTGGCTGTGCCTGCCTTCTTGGCTTTGGGCTTGGCTTTCCAGGAGGCCATGTTCTTGTTGAGCTTGAATGAGCCCAAGGTGACCGTGCCCCTGGTCTGCATCAGGGTGCCCTTGCTCACCAGCCTCTCAAGGCCCAGCTTGATGCTGTTTTTCTCTAGGTCATCATTGGCAGCCACCAGTGCCTTCTTGAGCACACCTAGCGACACACCGCTGCGCTCCTTGGAGGTAGTGACAGCCTTGAACTTGGTGGTGCCTGCAGACTTGAGGGCCTTTTTCACAGGCATCTTCTCAGCTGGGGTCAGAGCAACTGGAGCAGCAGAGCACAGAGTCACTGGCTGGGACTTGGCCCCTAGATATACATTAGCTAGATACCAGCCCACTGTTTTCAGCAAAGCCAGAAAGCAGTGTTCTGCTTTGTAATGCATTCTCTATAATCTAACCTAGGGCATAGCTATTTCACCTCCCACAATGATTGTATTTTGTGTTTAATACACACACTTTCCCCTAATGTATTGACTTTCACTTCTTATTTAGGAAACAAATACTTGTATCAAGAATGAGCAGAGATAGGAGTATAGGGTAGTGGACACTTTCTGGTGTAGCCATTAAAATATATATTAGGAAGGACCCTGTTAAATCCCTCTGAGAAGAAAAAAAGCTTGAAGGTCACAACACATAGAAACAGGTACCTTATTGCTCATCTATTCAAATTCTCTTCAGTTTTGTAGGCAGGAAAACTAACGCACAGGTTAAGGTGATTTACTCAAGGCTACCTGGCAGATGACTAAAGTGTAGAAAAGATAAGTGACTTGCTCAGTTTCATCATCTCTGAAATGGAACAACAAGGACCCCTTTCTCAGGGTGTGAAAGGGAAGCATCCAATACACAGCAATGAATTTGATTCTTCAGGACAGAAAATACCCCATGCTCAAAGGGCAGATGCTGTGTGCAGCTGGGGAAATGTATTTTTTAGTCCTGCATGCATGGAGCTAACACACCACACAGTGGCTGAAACAAAATAGGCCAAGAGAATGGAACAACCTCCTGAAAGTAAGAAGACTTTAAACCTCCAGCCACTGTCAGCCACTGGCTATGGTCAACTAGGGAGGTGGGAAGTTCCAGGCACCTTCAGCGGCCTTGAGTGGAGTCAGAGCAAGCCCAGTAGCAGCCTGAGGTACTGGCTTTGAGAAAGTTCATCATATGTGGTGATTCACCTGTCTTATGAAGGGGTCATTCTGGGGCTACAATAACCCCAACAACTCCCTACACATCTTTAGGAGTGGCACTCATCTCCCATTCTGCAACAGACCTTATCTGAACCATCCTGAGATGTGCCCATTGTAGGCATTCCATTGGGCCATCCCTACTATAATAGCTTCTGTCCCACCAGTCAAAGAACTAGTGAACATTTGGTCAGTTGCCAACTATGTCCATCCTGATTGTACATTTAGGAATTGGAGAAATGACTCTCAGATTGGGCAGTGGACCATTCAGTTCTACTGTTGATCAGAGTGGGTTCAGAACCTCATTTGCCACTTGACCTCTAAGTTCATACTATTAGGGGTCCCAAATCCCCCCTGCAGTGAATCAAGTTAGCACATATCTATATCCAAAATTCCAACAAATAAGCAGGTGCCCTTCCCCATCCAGTACTTTGAGGAAATCACCATAGGATCCTTTAAGGACCGAAGAGTCACCACTACAGGTGTTTCAGGGTTTGTATAGATCACTACAGGTGTAGGACATTGCTAGATCTATTCTCAAGGTGAACTTCCTTCTATTTTGATAGGTCCTCAGACTGAACTGGCTCAAATTCTGAAAATTCAAGGAGTGATCAAGACTTTCCTTTAGCCTTCTGCTTGTCCTCCCTTTCTGTGTATGTATGTACACACTTACCTATTTTCACACATACATATACACAGTTCCTTTGTCGACTATTCCTCTTGTCTTTTTGGGGTATGGGATTCCTGGGAGTCAGGTCCTTGGTTGTCCCTGTGGTCTCACTGCCTAATGTAAAGATCATGTAAGCCTTGACTTTGAAAACTGGCTGTAGCCCTTCCATGCCCTCTGCTACTCTATATCCCATCACCCCACTGACACTAGGAGGCACATATCTGTAACAGCACTCCCTAACATCCCCCTCCATTTCAAGATGGCCACTATCACCAACTTTCAACAAGGTCAATGCCTTCCTCTGGCAGGTTTAATTGAAAACAACATCTTCTGGGCCTCTCTAGGGAACTGATCAGTTCATAAGGTTACTAGTCATACAGTTCTGTTCTAGTACACCTTCTACACCTGAGCCCTTGGCCACTTCTTAAGACCAAGATAGTCCTATCATTCCCACCTCATTCTCCTTGAGATTTCTCTCTCCATTGCTTTTAGAATCTCTCCTACTGGTAGTAAAGTTGTCCCCAAGGACCCTCACCCAAGGCATTAAATTCCAAGCTATAGGATAATGACAACATTCATTCTTCCTTTTTCACATTTTTCTGGTCCAGCAGCACCCAAATCTATTCCTAGATATACTTTCTCAGTTCCCAGTAACACCTTTGTGTCATATCTTGCAGCTGCTTTGATAAATCTGTTGTTCTTTGAACATTGTTAATATTACCCCCCACTGGGTCATGAGACTGGACCTGGTTATTGGTCTTTAGTTCAAGAGCAGAGATGAAGCAGTTAGCATGCAGGGCAGATCTTGTTCTCAAGTTATCTGCTTTAGTTGAACGTCTGCATAGATCATCAATAAATGGAGAGGGGCTGAGGTCTTCCAGAGCAAGGGTGAGTGGCCCAGTTTTGTGGGACCAGAGTTCAGGAGATCCTGGCTGTGAATAGTATGTGATGGGGATCTGTGGTTGGATGAACAAGTATCCTGTGTCAGGATGCCCTTCCTTCCCTATCAGGGCCTAGGCTTAAACACAGTTGTTAACTTTCCCAGGCTGAGAATACAGTCTTCTCTGAAATAGTTATTCTCACATTTATTTCCTGGGGCTCATCTGCAGCTTGGGGACAAGAAATGAGGCTCTCTTTAGAAGAGATCATGAAGTTGAGTGTTCACATTATACCTTAAATTTGTTATAGGCTGACTTGAGCCCTTCATTTTCTCTTATGTCTCCATTTGCCCTACAGTCCTTGTAACTACTTCCCCCTCTATCTTCTAAATTCAGGACTATTGGAAAAAGCAAAGAAACTTTCACCTCTAACTCACCCCCAATTCCCTATGGGTGAGAGCTTTACTTATAGTGCCACCATAGCAGAAGCTTCCCACACTCCATTTACCACCACTGATGGTCTATTGACCACCTGATCAATGATTTGGCTCCTGAATTCCATCCTTACAATGTGCTTCCAGTACCTTATATCAGGTTCCTTGTGATGAAGGCATGTGTACAAGTGGTTCATTAACCATACAAGGTAAATTGATAATGAGTAGAGGACATAGTACAGGAGAGGGGAAGAATCCAAAACGAGGATGAAGTTTCAGAGAAGATCCTGTAATTGGACCCGAGTTCATCTGCCTCACATGTAGCAAAGTTAAGCATGGAAACAAACTATGCAGCAAGGAAAAAGTTTATTCAAGAAGAAGCCAAATAAGACCTAGAGGGGGAGAGCAAGTCTCCAATCTGCCTCCTTGAATGAGGGTCAGGGAAATTTAGAAGCAAAAGATATATCTGGATAAAAAGTTGCAACTGTACTTTAGTCCTGTTAACCCTTTTGTTAGTTTTAGTCCCATGGAAGTTTGCTTCTGTTGATCACACAGAGGATCTCCAGAGTGTTACTTCTCAGACTTGCACCTGAGGCTCTATTCCTATACCCATGAGTCAACGGAGTTGACTAAGGCCAACTGGTACGGGGTCAGGGGAGGGTATAAATACATAGGCACTTTCTGTTCTGAGCCAAGTGGCCCTCTCAACCTGAAAGTAGTTCAAGAAAAGCTATAATTGTGCTTTGGAGAAATCCAAAGCATGGGAGGAGGCAAAAGTAACCACAGCATACTCTACCAGGGTTTTGTCTTTTATATGCCTTGAGGAAATAACATGGCAGACTCAGGTAAGTTCTG
>PISW01008389.1:0-74324 GCA_004023785.1 Mungos mungo
GGCCACGCACAGCCCCAGGGCCCCCTGCAGCCGGCAGCCGGCCCGCAGCTCGCGGGTCTCCCGGAAGGCGAAGAGCCGCAGGCAGGGCAGCCTCTCGGCCGCGCCCGGCGCCGCCCAGTCCCGGCCCAGCAGGTGGAACAGCACCTGCACCTTGGGGCGGCTCAGGTACACCTTGTCCCGCAGGATGTGCGCCCGCAGCCGCAGGTCCAGGCCGGACTTGCCGGGGGGCCCCAGGAGGCTGGCGGAGGCCGTCAGGTCCAGGGGCACCACCTTCTGCACGGAGAAGGGCCCGTAGCTGGCGTTGAGCACGGGGGGCCTCCTGGCCTTGTAGGTGAAGAAGGACTCGACCCTGGTGTGCAGGCTGGCGTTGGGCGGCGCGTCCTGGCTGGCCTCCCTCAGGAAGAAGGAGGTCTCGGCCCCGAGGATGTGGTAGCTCACGGGCAGGTAGGGTGGCGGCGAGGAGAGCCAGTGCGCGGCGTCGGGGACCCCGCGGCCCTCGATCACTGCAGGGGCAACGGGAGAAGAAAACAAAGGTAAAGAAGGGTCAGTGCGGGCTCGGAGCTCATCAGGCCCATAACAGAGAAGAGGACGACCGATCCCGCCCCATGAAGTCCTCCCGGGCCGCCGTGAACGGCTCCTGTAAACTGTCAGGTTAAACCTCCGAACTGGGGAGGTTTGGTCGTCAGGGACGATTCGACAGCACCGACTTCATGACTCCACATCACAAAAAGCTGGCAAGATACCCCTGGGTGTGGACTCAGGGTGCTCATTAGCGGTTGGCCTGAGTTTGAAACATTTAATGGCACGGATACATGGACAGACGGACAATGGAACAGACGAGTCCATAAGTGAGGTCGTGTTCATCTGGAAATTTCGCATGTGGTGAAGGCAGCTCCCAAATCACGGGACAAAGAGAGACCTAGTTTTGGTTTTGGTTTTTTTTAATGTTCATTTATTTATTTTTCGTGCACGCAGGCACACTCTCGTGAGAGAGCAAACAGGGTGGGGCAGAGGGAGAGGGAGAGAGAATCCCAAGCAGGCCGCATGCCATCCACACGGAGCCCGATGCGGGGCTGGATCGCACAGACTGTGAGATCAAGCCTGGAGCCGAAGTCAACAGTCCGATGGTTAAGTGACTGAGCCACCCAGACGCCCCAGAAAGACAGGGAGACGCGTTAATAAATCGCTCTAGGACGACTGCCCGGCCACCTGCAACGGAAGATAACATTAGGTCCATGTCTCCCACCACGTCCAGGAATAAACTTCACGTGAATCAATGATCTAGACCCAAAGGTACATTTTTTTCAGCACTAAAAGAAAACAATGGATGAATTCATTTATGAGCTGAGTGTAGGGAAAGCTTTCTCATTAGGACTCAAAATCCAAATGCAATTTTAAACTAAGTGATAAACTTGCCTATGTAAAGGACGTTTTGGTAAAGGATTTTTTAAATCTTTTGCAGAGCAAAAAATATTCATCAAGTCACAACGAAAAAGGGCAAACTGTTCACGATGGCATTGCACCCAGCTGGGGATGGGCTTTGTTTGCCCACAGTATTCAGAGAGAGAGACAGAGGGTGAGCAGGGAAGGAGCAGGGAGAGAGGGAGACACAGAATCCGAAGCAGCTCCAGGCTCCAAGCTGTCAGCACAGAGCCCAACGCGGGGCCTGAACCCACGAACCGTGAGATCATGACCTGAGCCGAAGTCAGATGCTTAACTGACTGAGCCCGCCAGGTGCCCCTTGCCCACAGCATTTTAAAGGGTCAGGAAGACTGGGACCCACCTCTGCCCACGGGGAGGTATGTGGGGCACACTCTCAGCAGACAACGGGGCTGTTACCTGCTTCACCCGCAGGTGCATCAGGGTCGGAAAACCCCGCCTGGCAGGGCTGGTAAGTCATCACGTTGAGACGGGCAAGAGCATCACCCCTGCCCACCCTCCCCTGTCCACGGCACACGTGGTCAGTACAGCCAGCCGGCTCCTTGCTGCCCGACGGTTCTCCTCTCTAAGGGCCCCCGTGGCTTTGCTTACATTGTTCGGTCGCTCACACTCACTACACACACACGACTAAGGTTCAAGTGCCCACCTGCTGACTTTGCAGGGCCCCCCAAGCCCACAGCCTTGCCCTCGTCTTTGAAAACCAGCCCAGCAATGCAGACGGGGCCCCACGCATACACTGAGGGAGAGGACGGTTCTGTCTCCTCCGGCCGCTCCAACCTCCCCCAGGCCTTCCTCCTGACGGCGGCAGGCACGGCCCACCCGGCAGGCGGGGTGGCCTGTCCCCTCTCCTCTGGAAGCCGTCCTCATCCTCCTCCCAGCAGGGACACTGGCCGGGGATCAAAGCCGCCCTGGGTGCTGCCGTGGCCCAAAGCGCTGGTTGTCAAGACGGCTTTTCAAAGAAGCAGTGTCCCCACCTGCTCCCCGCCAGAGACTGCACAGGGAGCACCAGTGACACGGCGGCCCCGCCCCCTCTTCCCTCTCTCCGGAGGGATCGGTCTCTGCGCTCCATTCCGGAACCAGGTTAAACCGCCTTCAGAAGGCCCTGCCAGGGGAGGACATCCTGGAAAGAGTTCTGACTCCATGTCCTTAAAGATTCATGGACAGTTTCAGCTGCGGCAATACTTTATAAAAACCAAATTGAACTGTCCGTCAGATGTTTTGTTCTAGTGCACTCGTCCTGTCCAACAACGCTCTCAAACCTGGCAGATCTGGAGACTGATTGCTTTGGGGAGATGGGGTGTGTGTGCGAGGCCCTGAAGGAGAAGCAGGGTACTGAGGCTCCTGTGTGCGGGGACTCCCCACCACAGCCTTCGCCATGAAGCCTTCTCCTCATTCTTCACTCCTGCTGCAGGCAGGGATTCCTTTTTTCCCCATGGTTTTGTGAGTTTTCCATGCCCAAGAAAGCCTGAAATAGGAACCTTTTGTTTTTTAGTAAATGCTGAGTTTGTTTTCTATCAGAAAAAGCTGGAGCGGGCTTGCGTCTAGCTGTCTCCTCTCTCCAGATTCTCCGTTACGTAAGCACGTCACTCCTTATCTTCTCGTGGAGCGAAAAGTGCCTTGCTCTTCCCTTCCTGCTAAATGCAGTTCCGAATTTTCCAGTTCAGGAGAGACAGACACCGTGAAGAGGGAAGCGGGTCTAGCACGGCGGTTAGGCGCACGAAGGCTGCCCGTGGAGGTGTCGGGATTGACCGACTCAACCATTATGGGTTCTCGGAGCAAGTTCTTGCCTTCTGGGAGTTTCACTTTCCATGGATGGATGGGTGGATGGATGGGTGGATGGACAGGAAGGTGAATGGATGGATGGACGGGTGGGTGGATGGGTGGATGGACAGGAAGGTGAATGGATGGATGGACAGGTGGGTGGATGGGTGAATGGACAGGAAGGTGAATGGATGGATGGACGGGTGGATGGATGGGTGGATGGACAGGAAGGTGAATGGATGGATGGACGGGTGGATGGATGGGTGGATGGACAGGAAGGTGAATGGATGGATGGACAGGTGGGTGGATGGGTGAGTGGATGGTTGGATGGCTGGGTGGGTGGATAGCTGGGTGGATAGATGGTTGGATGGGGGGGATGGATATGTGGGTGGATGGACAGGTGGGTGGATGCATGGACAGACCAATGGACAGATGGGTGGATAGATAGGTGGATGGATGGATGGACAGGTGGGTGGATGGGTGGGTGGATGGTTGGATGGCTGGGTGGGTGGATAGCTAGGTGGATAGATGGTTGGATGGGGGGATGGATATGTGGGTGGATGGACAGGTGGGTGGATGCATGGACAGACCAATGGACAGATGGGTGGATAGATAGGTGGATGGATGGATGGATGGATGGATGGATGGATGGATGGATGGACAGATGGGTGGACGGGTGGGTGGGTGGTTGGATGGCTGGGTGGGTGGATAGCTGGGTGGATACATGGTTGGATGGGGGGATGGATATGTGGGTGGATGGACAGGTGGGTGGATGCATAGACAGACCGATGGACAGATGGGTGGATAGATAGGTGGATGGATGGATGGATGGATGGATAGATGGGTGGACAGATGGGGGGATGGGGGGATGGATGAGTGGATGGCTGGCTGGATGGGTGCATGCATGAATGGACAGGAAGGTGAATGGATGGATGGGTGCATAGGAAGTGGAGAGATGAGTAGGTAGATAGAGCCAAGCTTAGGGGATACAACAGCAGTGCTGTACAGCCATCACAGATGGCCCCATTCTCCTGTATCCACACCCTTGGCCTGTGGCCCTGCAGCCCTCTCTTCAAGAAGGAGAGTCTTTGGCCCACTCCTTGCATCTACGTTGCCGCGTGACTTACGTCAGCCAACGAAGACGGCAGAGAGGATTTTAAGAGCAGTGGAGACACCTTGTATGATCCTGCCATGCTAGACACATGTCTTTATACATCGGCCCAAAGCTACAGAAGGTACAACACCAAGAGGGAATCCTAATGTGAACTATGGACGCTGGGTAGCTGGGTAGGTGGGAACTCGCTTTACCGTCTCCTCAATTTTACTGTGAACCTAAAACTGGTCTATAAGTATGCAGTCTTCAAGAGCAAGAATCTATTGAGCCTAGGTTTGCCCGTGACGGCCCGGGGCAGCTGCCTGCGCACACAGCACTCCACATTGAAGATGGTGTTTCCTAAGCTTCTGGCATTCAGATAGCACTTCCATATCATTACTCATATGCTGATGCGCTGCAAATTAACCAATGATTTTATCAATAATTAATCATTTTTAAGTAAATGCTCAATAAAATATCAGTGAATTAATTAATGCATTTGTTTGGAGAATCCCAGTATAAATAGAAACACAGGATCCCATGCTCCTAACTGTCGCCAGTCTATGGCTCTGAGCCCAATGTTGGCCCTTCTCTGTTAAATGGGGAGGATACTGAGTGTAAGGTGCTAAAGATCCAGGACACCAAAATGAGGCCTTCTCCTTGACGGGATTAGAATAATCCAAACAGAACTGAAAAGGGAGTCACTTGCTCGTTTGTGAGATTGGGCGACTTCACGCCACATCCCTGTGCCCCAAACGTCAACCACAGGCGTCCTCCTGTGCTGGGACTCTGTCCCTGGAACTCATCGCACGTTTTGGGGACCCTGATCCAACAGACTGAGGAAGCAGAGGTGACTGCCAGCCTTCCATGTGTTTCTCTCCGGACCCCGGCTCCGTCCCACGGCTGCCAGGACCCGGTGAGCACAGACCAACACCCGCCATCCCCCTCTGGTTCATCTGCTCACACCGTCTCCCAGAAATAGGACAATCGGTCATTTTCGTGGGTCTGAAACAGTAGCCCCAGAAACGTCCCGTGCTGGTGTCCTAAGGCCGTGGGGAGGGGGCGCAGGGAGCAGTGGGCGGCGGCACCTCTTCATCCGTCCTCGTGTGGACAGCACGTCTGCTCCCCGTCTCCCTCCCCACTTATCCACGCTCTTTATCTGTGTCGGCTGTCAGGGCTGGGATATTGCGTCCGTCAGGGGTGTGTATCCAAGAACTCTCTGCAAAGCTCTGCCGGAAATTGAGTTTTTGAGATTCTAAGATAGCGTCCCTTGGCACCCAGACAGAGCAACGCCGGGGGAAATGACCCTTTCAGCCAACAGGACATGTCACCTTCATCACGATGCTCTCCTGTGGGCGTGTTGACTGGGGAGGGTTCTCCGGAGCCGATTCTCTCGGGGCCGGGACACGAACACTGGCCACACTGGAGAGAGGACGCCCACGAGGAGGCATAGACAGGGGACCTCGGCATGTGGGGACCGGGCAGGCGGTCCAGGAGCAGGGGAGGGGCCAGGGTTTGCTCCGAAGGGCGTAGGCAGGGGATGTGCGCAGAGGGCTGGGTACCCACACTAGGCCCTGCTTTCCTGTTGGACTGGAGAACGTAAAACTACGGCACCTGAGTGTTTCGAAGACGGTCCAGACGGGACGGGCTTATGCTGTGTTTGCTCCGCAGCCTCCCGTGCGTGCTGTGTGATGCTACAAGCGTGTCTGAGACAGAAAGGAGCAGATGTGTGCGCCGTTTCCCCAGAGGAAAGCAAACACCTAGAAACGTTAGTGTATGTGAACTCTAAACAAAAAATCAGTGGCGTTACCCAAACGCACACGCAGGACGTCGGAGGGCGTGGAAAGGGTTCTCAACTAAGAGTTGTTCTGTCTCCGAGAGGCGTCTGTAACGTCTAGACGCATTCCTGGTGCTCCCATCTGGGAGCAGGGGGTGCTCCCGGCATCCTGAGGCTGGAGGCCAGGAGGCTAAGGGACAGGCCCCGTCCACAGAGATTGGTCCCGTCCGGATGCTTCTGGAGCCGCGGCTGCGAAAGTCGAGGCGAACTTGACTCCCAGGCAAGGGGTTCAGACCGGGGCTCATCAGAGGGATAAAAGAGACAGAGGACGGATTTGGGCCAAACACTCTTCAGTCCGGGAGAGGACGGGCGCCCGGGGGAGCGAGGGCCGTCAGAGGCCGGTCCACAGTGTCCGAGCCACGTACGTTTTGTAAGTACCTTACACTCGCGGGTTCAGAACCCTCATTTCCGCAAAGGGAATCGTCTCACAACCAAGTCCCAGAAGGCGAGGCGCGGGGGACCCCGCGACACCAGGGAGGGCTGTTTCGCGTGAATAATGATCATCATCCTAGTCCAACGACCGCCGTTCTTTCAATCACGCTGAGAAGCCACAGCACGACGTGTTCAAGGCCACAGACACGTGAGAAGGGACGGACGGCATCGGTGTGAGAAAGACTCAGGCACGAACGGTGGACCCTTCAGGAGTGGGGGGGGGGCCACTGGGCCCCGGGTGCCGCCGACTCCTGCCCCTGGGGTCACACCCCCTGGGAAACGGAGCCCGCCTGTCCCCACGGCCTCCAGGAAACCCTGATCCATGTCCCTTCCACGTCGCGGCCGCTAACTCGAAACACAAGCCGGCCGGAGTATCCGGAGGTTTTCCTCCTCTCCTGGGTTTGTGATTTATTAACATTCTCCAGACATAGAATCTCTCTCTCTGCTAAACATGGCGCATTGTTTCTGTTTTCTTGAGACAAAAGGCACCTTGATAAATGGATTATTTCATTTCAGTGCCTCTCCTGAACCGGGCCCTGAATGAATACCCTTTGCCAGAATTACACCGTGTGGTTTGCAGTTTCGGAGCAGAGAAGCTCTCCTTCCAAAGATCGGGTGCTTCTCTCTCCCTCGGGCCCCTGGGGGGCTCCCCCCCTTTCTCGGGGACAGTTCCATCATCTCCCTCAGCTGGGACCCCCACGCCCCAGGAGAGCTAAGGACTTCTGCCTTTCAGAGACAAATTCCCTAAAACACTTGGAAACTCAGCCTCCATCGGCGTGAGAGGGGTCCCGGGAACGCAGGCAGAGGGAAGGATTCACCAGGTAAAGCTGTAAATCTAAAAATGCAAAGTTTTAACAGCACGGTGCTGATATTCCCTGAAGTCGGGCTTGGCGAGTATCGGGGGCCACCTGGCCGAGCCCTGTTCGTGTGTCCCTGGGTGTGGCTTGGACCCCAGGTCTGCGGGGGAGGGGGGGGCCCTGGGGCCCCTGCCGGGCGTCCTCCGAAGGAGCTGCATTATTGCTGTTGACATAAATCACACCCACTGAGGAGCTCAAAGCAATAAAAACTGGTTTTTTGGTAGTTCTGCAAGTCAGAAGTCTGAGGCGAGGATGGGGGCGGGGCAGAGAACCCCTTCCCGTACCTTTCCCACGGATGAGAGACGCCCGCGCTCCTGGGTTCGGAGTCAGCAGCCCGGTTCTGCCGCCGACCCCCTGCCTCCCTCTTGCGGGGACCCCGGAGGATCTCTCCATCTCCAGCCTCTAGCTCATCACACCTGCAAAGTCCGCTTTGCCACATAAGGTGCTGGAGGTGGGGGCACGGACGTTTTCGGGGGGAGCACCATTCAGCCCAGCGCACATGGCGTCCGGGGGACCCTGGGGCATTTCTGGGTCTCCCAGGGACGGGAGGGAGGGTCCCCACGGCATCTAGACCAGCTCTACAGGGCGTGAGCGGTCCCACACGACGGACAACGGCCCCCCCGGCCCAGGCTGCTGGCGGTCCCACTGGCACGTCCCGGGGCCGGAACCCTCCCACAGAGCCCGAGCCGCCGAGCTCTCGAAAACGAGTGGGGGGTGGCAGGATTCCGGATAATGCGCATTTTCCAGTGTGGCGGCCAGCGGGGTCGGGCTGTACTTCGTGACGATACTTTAGTGAAAAAGTGTGTATCCTTCTGGTAAATCACATCAGCGACGCCCAGGCTGTTGGAGAACGGAAGTCGTCCAGGCCTGTCCGCTCCAGGGGAATCTGCGGCCGCCTCATCCATGGGGTCTCTGAACCCGGGACGCAGCGGACTGGTCCGCCTGGTCGTCTAGTACATACGTGAAGATACCGCCTTATTGCCGATTTTTCTGCTCGGATATTTCCTGTCTAGGACAGGGTGTAGGCTGATGTGCTTTAATTTTTTTATTTTTAAATTTCTTTAAGTGTTTATATTTGAGAGAAAGAGAGAGAGAGAGAGCAAGCAAGCCAGCAGGGGAGGGGCAGAGGGAGAGGGAGACACAGAACCGGAAGCAGGCTCCGGGCTCTGAGCTGTCAGCACAGAGCTTGATGCGGGGCTCGAACCCACTCACTCACTGTGAGATCCTGACCTGAGCCGAAGTCAGAACTTAACGGACTGAGCCCCCCAGGTGCCCCGCTGATGTGCTTTTAGTTACATAGTTACATAGGTTATACGGATTACGAATTTAATCTCATGATGGCTACAGGCGAGGGTTGAGATCAGGGTTGGTAGACACTGAAAGGGCCGTAGAATAAATGCCTTGGGATTCGCAGCCACGAGGCAAAACCAACATCACACAGGTGCTTCCGCAGCTGTGTGTGAGGCGAGGACCGGAGCGGGAGCCGCACGGAACAGGCAGGGGCAGGGTAAAGCCCCCGAAGCCCCGTCCCCAACCCCCCCGTTCAAAACAAACGGGGATTTTCACGCCCGTGTCCAGCAGCCTGGTCAGTGACGCACAGGCCTGCATCGGTGACTCTCAAATAAGGGCCACGTCTGCCACCGGGGGGGGAGGGGCATCCGGCAATGACTGGGGACAGTTTTGACTGTGGGGGGGGGCGTTCCTGCCGTCTCGTGGGGGGAGGCCAGAGAAAGTGCTCCCCGTCCCCCCCCACACAGCTGAGGATCGTCCGGCCTCAAGTCCGCCGTGCGGAGGCTGGAGCCGTGTCCCGGACCAGCCGGGACCAGCGAGTGAGGAGGACGGCTTTGCTGGGGATTCAGGGAAAGAAGTGTCCTCCCTCCCGAGAGAATCAGGGAAGCCAACGACTGTCTCTCCAACAGCAAGTGAGGGACCAGGTCGCCCCCATTAAAGCCGTCATCCTCCCAGAGCCGAGAGTGAGGTCCCAGAGTCAGCGACGGTGGGCTCAGCACAGGAATGTGGGGGCCGGGCTTTACCACAAAGAGGGGCCACTGGATCCCGATGGCCTCCCTGCCCCCATTCCTGTCCGGTCAACCGAAGGACGTCCATTGTGCCCCGGTTTCTCTTTTCAGCCCAAAGCTTTTCAAATGGTGCCCTGTGGCTTTGTCCAAAAGGGGTTCTTGGCTCTGCATGTCACACAGGGCACGCTTTGTCCATCCAGGTCTAGAGAGTAAAGGTTTTAGGCCGTATGGGCCTCATAGACTCTGTTTGCAACCATTCAGCCTTGCTGTCATATCATGAAGCAGCCAGAGACAAATGTAAATGCATGACCGTGTCCCTGTTCCAATAAAACTTTATTAGTGGCCCTGAAATTGGCATTTCATAGAATTTTCACATGTCAGAAACATTACCATTTAAAAAATGTTTTTAGGGGCACCTGTGGGTCTCAGTTGGCCAATCATCTGGCTTTCACTCAGGTTATGATCTCATGGTTTGTGGGTTCGAGCCCCGCGTTGGGCTCTGTGCTGACAGCTCGGAGCCTGGAGCTGCTTCAGATTCTGTGTCTCCCTCTCTCTCTGCCCCTCCCCTGCTTGTTCTTTCTCTCTGTCTCTCAAAAATAAATAAATGTTAAATAACGTAAACACATCCTTCCTGGGGACTGTACCGAAACAGGCTGGGGGCTGGGGCTGGTGTGGAGCTGCCCTGTGCCGCGCTCGGAATCAGCAGAACCTTCCTGAGACTTCACGTGTCTGCAGGTGCCGGGTTTCTGAGTGTTTTCTTCAGGGCCCTTTACCATGCGAACTACACACCAGGGTTAGCTCCCTGATCCGCAGTGTAAACAGGGCTTCTACTATGCCTCCAACACAGCTTGGAAACTGAAGCAAAAAACATCATCAACAACAACAAAATCCAAAAAAAAAAAACCCCAAAACCAAAAAAACCTCCAAAACACACAAAACCCCCCCAAAATTGATCAAACATCAGAAGGGATTTCAGAGCACATCACAGAAGGCTTTATGGCGGACCGTAAATGGCCACATTTGGTGCTTGAGTAAAGCTTATGGTTTGAGGCTGAGTCGCTGTGTCTATTCAGAGAGAGAGGCATCTATTTATCGCAGATGGCGTTATTATTTATGACGGAACCTTACATTAATCCTGCGGGTTCCAATTATCCCGATTCATGTCAATGAAAGGGAGCAGCATCCCATTTTGTATGGCCTTTTTCCTCAAAAAGAAAGAGCTTATTTTTAATATAGCCCACATATTTTCTCTCCCACTAATTACAGATAATTAAAAAAAAACAAAAAACCTCTGCTCTGTCCCATTGACTCATCCCCATTCTCCCCCCACATACGAGTCTCATTTGCTCGCTCGCTCCCATCTGTAGTGCTGTTCGGCTCCACCCGTATTTAGGGTGATTATATTAATGAGACGTCTTAGGACACAGAGGAGAAAATGCTTTCCTGATGGCAAAGTAAACAAAAAACAAAAAAAACAAAAAAACACACACACAAAAGGGAAAGAATGCACCAGAAGATGAAAGCGCTTTTCTCTTTCAGGACACGGTCTTTAACTTTTCTCCCGTAAAGGACATTGGCACGGACCCTTCCGAGGAGAATGGAGAATGTACAGCGGAGAATTCTTAAAAAGTCAGAGGAAAACAAAATCCCTACAACGGAAGATGAAGTCTTGGCCGCACGAAGCCGGCGTCATCGGCCCAGGAGGGTGGAAACCGTGGCCCCAGCGATGGACAGCCTGTGCGCCCCGGCGCCCCTCCTACCACTGCCCGCCACGCGCTCCCGCAAACCTCCGAGGGCCCCGTGCGCTACCTGCTCTCGCTACCCCATTTTCCACACAAGGAGGCGAGGCCCAGAGAGGTTAAGTACCTTACCCAAGGTCACACAGCTGGGAATCCCAGCATCAGAGTTTGAAGTGAGGGCCCCTGTGCCCACCTCTATGCCCTCCTGCTTGGAGGCCCGACTTGGAGTGCCAGGGCCTGTTAAAATAATCAAAACGTTTAAGTATTTAAAGCAACGGTGGGAATATTATTCTAAACACGGCGCCGGCCCAGAGATGCTGAGTTCCTGCCTGAAAGTCAGGTTCCTGCTGAGGAAAGAACGGTTAAGAGAGGGAGCCCCTGGGTCCAGCCATGCCTGAAGCACGCTGAGAGGGGATTCCTTGGAACTGACCCTCGGCCCAGGAAGCTCACCAAGGTCTTGTCGACTCCCGCGGGGGCAGGACATCGGTCTTTGTCTGCAGGCCCAGGGGGCTGCAGGCGGAGGGGACGGACGGGCCACAGACGGGGAGATGGAGGGAGCAGCGGCAGAAGGGGCCCCGTGAAGCCTGAGGGGGGCGCTGACAGGGTCGGCAGGGAGCCACGCGTGGGGGGAAGGCGTCCACAGGGGCAGGAGGCGTGGCCGCGGGGCACGGAGCCAGTGTGGTTTCTGAACGCTGCGGTGACAAGGACCGATGTTCACTCGTCCTCGGGGACGCCCTCCCTGTCTCCCTGCCCCCGCTGGCGTCCAGCTGGACCTGGGTGCCGGGAGCCATTTCCGCCTGTGATTGTTCCAGAAGCCTGCGCTCTCCCCTTTGGAAACTCACCAACCTGAAGAGCCCTGGGCAAGGGAAAGAGGGCAGAGCACTTAGAATTTTTATCTGAATGTTATTTATTTATTTTTTTGAGAAAGAGAGAGAGCAAGTATGAGGGAGGGAGGGACAGAGAGAGGGACAGAGGACCTAGGCAGGCTCGGAGCTGCCCGCACAGAGCCTGATGCGGGACTCGAACTCATGAACCGTGAGATCATGACCTGAGCTGAGATCAAGAGTTGGACACTTAACGGACTGAGCCGCTCAGGTGTCCGAGGACGGAGCGTCTTCGAGAGGGCTCGGGAGGCCCCCCCCAGGCCCCTCTCCGCCGGGGACAAAGGTCTGATAAAGCGGGAGAGGAAAGACGTCAGGGCGCCCCCCCCCAGCACAGGGGAGACCCAGGGTGCTGGGGGGAGGGGCAGAGACCCGCCCTGGGCCCTGACTGCTGGGTGCCGGGTGCCGGGCGCCTCCTCCCGCGGGCCAGGGGCCGGTGGTGAGGAAGGGGCGGTCACTGCACAAGCACCCGCCGGCCCTGCTGTTTAGGGGAGCCCCGTACCGGGACCCGCCGGGGCCTGCAGCGCTCCTTCTGCGGGCTGGGCTCCTCCCGGGTCCCAGTGGCCGAGGGGCTGCTCCCGCCCACGGGCGCAGGCGGACAGCTCTGACAGGTCCACCACCACCCCGTCTGTGGTGGCCTCAGCCTGAACGTGACGTACACGCGGGGCGAGGGTGCAGGGCTCACCCGCAGGGGCCACACGGCGGGACGCTGGGAAGAACCCATCTAGAGCCCAGCTCGGGGCCGCGCCCCCAATTCCGTCCCCGCCTGCCGCCTCCTTGCAGTGAGGTCCGGCCGCTTACCTATCTATCAGCTTGTCTGTGCCTCTGTGTTCCCGTCCCTATAATGAACCCACCACCGGCACATGCCTCAAGGGACCGTGTGAAGGTGAGCGCAGCTACTGATGTAAAGTCCGGAGCCCCAGCGTGGTCCCCGGTGCGCGGCAGGCACGCAGGCCGCCCCCTGTTCATCCAGCCACGACAGGGCAGCCACTGAAACTGATGACAGACGCCAGCACGGGGACCCCAGGCACAGCCCTGGGCGGAAACCACGGCGCTTAGACAAAACCAGAGGTGCAAATAACCACAAGTGTTGGTTTGAATTACATTTTGCCGCAGGTTAGTTTTCCCTCGGAGCTTTGCAGAAACACCACCCAGGACTTATTCGCGGGGTCATTAAGGACCCAGTCTCCATATATCCTCCTGCACCACCATGTCTAATGCAAACACTCATGCTCATGATCGCAAAAAGGCTGCTAGTCATCCAGCCATTGCATCTGAGTTCCTGAGAGGAAAAAAACAAATGAAGGGAGCGATGTCTTGTTGTCATGTTGGCTCTTTTATGGGCTTTCCCGGGAGGCTTTCCCAGGGACCCTCAGCTTATAACTTCTTGTCAATACTGGTTCCTAATGACACAGCTGTGGGGGCGTCTGGAAAGGTGACTATTTTTAACTGGGCACACTGCCACCTCCAGGAAATTAGCACATGATGAAAGAGGGGGGGAGAATGGATTTTGTGAAGACGGGATTGTGTGATAATGATCACAGAAGTGGCAGATCATTAATGTTAAAATAATTATGTTAAAAATAACTATTGATATTGATATTTCCTTTTTAAGTTTATTTTGAGAGAGAGAGAGAGAGAGAGAGAGAGCGCACACACATGCAAGTAGGGGAGGGGCAGAGAGAGAGGGAGAGAATCCCAAGCAGGACTTTCCCTCCTGCACAGAGCCCGACGTGGGGCTCAGTCCCAGGAACCCTGAGATCGTGACCTGAGCTGAAACGAAGAGTCAGATCCTCAAACAACTGAGCCCCCAGGAGCCCCTCAATATTGATATTCCTAAAAATTAATAAATGCGAATCGATTTAACATCAGTATGTTAAAAACACAAGAACACCACACACACGCACACACACGTCTTGAGACTTTCTCATGGTAACATCGTACTTAAAAAAGAGGCCCCTGAGAGACCGTCAACGCGGGTCAGAGGGAGAGGGGTGCCAGGTTCGCCACCGACCGGGGGAGAGAGAACGGAGCCCAGCAAGGGGCGGCCGGGCGGGGACGGAGCCCCAGCCCGGAGGGGACGGAGCCCCAGCCCGGAGGGGACGGAGCCCCAGCCCGGAGGATGAGACCCTTCCTGTGGCCGGTCAGGCTCTGCTGGGTGAGATGCCACCCAGGGCCCGGGGCTGGCACCCAGCCCTCCACGGGCACCCAGCCCCGCCTGCCACCACCCTCCAGCCGCGGCCACCACGGGCCCCAGACATGCTCTCGTGGCAGCAGGGGCCCCGGCCGAGGCGGCCCCAGGCCCAGCTCAGAGCAGGGATGGGGCGAGGAGGTCCCGGCCGGCGCTCTCGGGGCCTCGGGGCGAGGTGGGGCTCGCGGTCCTGCCACCGGCTCGCGGCTGCCGTCAGCTCCTGCCTGATGGCGCTGCGGGTCACACGGAGGGGCTGCACCCAGGCTCCTCTCGGACCTTGAGCTGCGTCCCACAATGAGACGGCAGCGGTGTGGACGCAGGTCCCGCGGGAAGGGGACGTGGGGCTCGCCCGCTGCAAACCGCCCACGCCGCGGAGTCCCCCTGGGCACGGCCTTTCCCTGGGGTTCCAGGGAAGTGAATGGGAACCAGACAGCCACACCTCGTGCATCGGGGGCCCTGCGGGAACCGGCGCTTGGTTCTGAGGCTTCAGTCACCCTCCTGCGGCACCAGAGGGGGTGCAGCGGCTCAAACGTCCAGCGGAAGGCAAGCGAGCCCCGGGATGGGATGCACCACGGCCGACTGTGTTAACAATCCGTCTAACACGCTTGGACGCCGCAAGGAGATCAGATCTTAAGAGATCTCATCACCACGACAAGAACCGTGTGAACACGGCCGGTGAGTCCCCGACACGTACAGATGTGACCCTCACCTTGTGCGCTGGAGGCTAACAGAAGGTGGGCTGTCGATGGTACTGATTGTGTGTCTCTGTCAAAGGCCCCGTCCAGGCCGGCCGCCCCCAGGCGGGGAGGGTGAGGCTGCGGGCTGGCCACGGCTCACCGCACAGGGCTCCGAGGGAGGGCCCCTGGGTCCTGAGCCCCGGCCCCCCGACCGCACAGCACCCGCGGACGGCAGAGGAGGAGGGCTGGGGGTTCTCCGATGTTTCAAGGCCGAGTGACCAACACCCAGACGCCAGGTCGCGTCCTGAGGCTGGACCGAAGCGCAAGGAGGAAGGGGCTTTGGAGGCCGGGCAGGGACGCACCCGCCTGGAGGGCTCCAGGGGACGCGGTTCTGTGGTGCCGGGTGGCAGGTGGCGAGTCAGCTGGGTGCTGTCAGGGCAGGGAGGGTGGGGGACGGCCCTCGGGAGCAGAGTTGGTATTCGGTGCCGCTGCCGCGGGGGCGGGGAAGGAACCAGAGGGTCTGGACATCGCCTCCCAGATACGGTCTGATTAAGTGAACCCCAAATACATGGAAGAAATCAATGGAAAGATCCAGAACTGAACGAGGCAGGTCTCCAACCTTGGGACACCGAGGGGACTCCGGTGACAGGGAATCATGATGCACGTCGCCTCACAGTGACCGCTAGATGATGACGGGAAGGCCGTTGGATGCTTGGTCACCTCGCTCAGGGACACTGGCATTTGATCTTTGACTCATGATACGAGAACCCTGATTGCCCCTAAGAAGGTCCTTAAATGCTTTTCAGCCCCTTCACCTGATGGAAACCGAATCAAATCCCTCCCAACACAGTCACTGGGGCGAGGACGGCGCCGCTGACGGCAGCTTCCTGGGAGACCCACCGCGGGGCCACCTGCACCCCGAGTTGTGCCCTGCACGGGGCCAGGCTGCGGCCGGCCTCCTGCTCTGTGACCCGGGCCGTGTCCGGCACACCTGAGCCAGGGACCCCTGCTGGTCAATGGCAGGTTCGCCCACACACCTTCACCCCTGCCCTCCCAGTGTCCTGCCCCTCCAGCAAGGACTCCCGTCGCTCACCCGACTCTTCCCTTTTCCGGTTTCTGGAGGCGACTGCCTCCTTTTATTTTATAGGGTTACGTTTTCTCTCTCTCCCTCTCTTTTTTTTAACTGAGCAGGTTAGCAACTCGCCCCTCCTGGTCTTAACCGCTGGACCTGAGCACCCAGCCAGACAGACGCTGGGAGCCTAATCGTTTGGAAAGCAGGGTTACTTAGGTAATCCAGAAATAGCCCGATTTCGAGGGATTTCTCAGCTGAAACGAGCAGTCACAGAAGCAGCTTCCTCGAAGCAGACAGAACACAACCTCGCGAGCTGTCAGAAAGCAGCGCGGCTTAGCCTTCCCCTCCCGCCGCTTGGGAGGCCGTCCTGCACTAACTGGGCCTTTGTGGGGACGTGATGGCCCGGAGCCTCTCAGAACACCGACAGCCCCCGTCCTGCTGAGTCAGGACCCGGGAGGAGAGAACAGAAATCCCCCGGGGGCAGACATTCCGGAATGATGAAATGACTGGGAGAACAGGGGGGCTTTGTGTCACTAATCCGCCTGCCTTCATCCTGCCCTGCGTCAGGGACACTCGGGGATCCCAGCCGGGTGTCCAGAGCCCGAGCACCATGGGCAACGGCCGAGCATCCATCACCAGGGAGGGGGCGGGCCGGGCATCACCATGAGCTCCCAGGGCCCCGGTCGTGTTTCAGCCTTGGGTCTGTTTCTCCGCCTATGGCAGCGGATGAGCCCCTCGTTGTGATGGTGAAAAAATGCACCCACCCCACAGCCCAGTTCCTGCCCTGGAGGAACACACACACGCGCACACACACGTACACACCCACAGACACACACACCCACGGACACCGACACACACACACACACACACCACATGCACAGAGAGAAGCACATGAGGAAGCTGTCTCTTACGTGTCTCAGGGGGAAGGTAGACACGACCCGAGCGCCCCTGTGCCCACTGGAGAAGCTGCCTAAAACATGCTGCTCCAAAGCACGGGAACACCGGAGAGCAGTAAAAAGGAAGAATCTGGAAAAGGAATCCTGACGGACGGACAGTTATTGAAGCCGGACGGCGAACACAAGGGGATTCGGCACAAGAGTGTCCCCGTTGGCACAACCGAAATTCCCGCAGCAGAGCGCTGACTCGCCAAGTTTGGCGCCGGCCACACGCGGGCACTGACATCTAAATTAACGAAAACGAGATGCGATTAAAAACTCAGGTCCGCGTCCGCTCACCGTCCCCAGCGCTCGGGGACCCCGCCAGCGGGTGGCGGCTCCCCTGTCGCGCCGTCTGGGTCTACTTCCAGCAACACAGGCCTGAGAACGCATCTTGGGTTGGAAGACGGAGGAGCCCAAACAACCGGACGGCAGGGATGTGATTTTCAAACCCAGAATCTGACCGAGTCCCCTTCCTCTCAGGAGGTGGTAGAACATTAGCACTTTTCTCTGGGAGCAAAATCAGGGGGTGAACAAAATCAGGGCCCTCCGGGCGTGGACGGCTCCTCTGGGAGGCCCTGCCCTGGGCACCCTGCCCCCGACAGACGTCCCCACGCCACGCTGCTCTCGGTGAGCTTCCTGGTGGGCAGTCCCGTCCGGAACCACGGACGCCCCGGCTCAGCCCCGCAGGGCCCCACGCGGCTCCCCTTCCCACACCCCCCTGCGCTGTCGTCCTCACGTCCGGCTGAAGCTGTCTCTCCGCAGAGACTGAGGGTCCCCACGCGCGGCGCGTGCCTTTGGCATCGACGGCTTCGGGTTCCCGGGGTGCATCTGGATCTACTTCCTGCGGGAGGCGCCCCAGACACGTAGGGCACGTTCAAGTCTTCGGTGGCCCCACCGGGGACATGGCCAGTCCTCGCCGTCACGGATCCCGCAGTTGAGAGGCCACCCACGCACGGAAGCTTATGTAAAGTCGAGCCCCATCCGGGGCGCCTTCACGGCCACTCGTGGACAGTCCGCGGGGGTAAGTTGTCCCCTGGGGGCAAGCAGGGTGGGCGGTCGGTCTGCGCGGTCCGGCACGCCTCCTGCCACGGTTGGCTCGGCCTCACGCTTTTCACCGTTTCCGTGCTTCTCGTGGGGACTCTGAGTTCAGGCCTCGTGCTGACACCCTGGCAAGCGGCCCCGGAGCAGAAGGGCGGCTCACGGAGAAAACACGTGCTGGACGGGCTTCACCCGAGGCCCCGAGTTAGAACCCTGTCGGCCGTGAGGCTGGTGTGGAGGAATCAGTGACAACGTCGCGGATGGTGTGCCCCGAAGCAGGAGAGCACGTGTGAGCAGGCCGTGTGTCTGTCCTGACCGAGGCTCCCAGGGAGCGGTGGGACTGGCTCCTGTTCACAGGACTTCCGGGGCGTGACCGCTGGGACCAACGTGTCTGATGAGAATCGACGTGCTTCTCACCAGCACCTTGGGAAAGATGAGCGGGTCAAACATACAGTGTCATTTAGAACCCTGTGGCACCGGGCGCCGGGGGGGCTCAGTCCAGTGAGCGTCCGGACTCAGTCATGATCTCGCAGATCATGAGTTCGAGTCCTGCGTCAGGCTCTGGGCTGACAGCTTGGAGCCTGGAGCCTGGTTCAGATTCTGTGTCCCCCCCTCTCTCTGCCCCTCCCCTGCTTGCATACGTGTTCTCTCTCTCTCTCTCTCTCTCCTCTCTCTCTCTCAATAATAAATATACATTAAAATATCACGAAGAAGGAATGATGGCCCAGCCGTTAGTGATCTTGTGTAGAAAAAAGCCGTGTGCATTCAGAACACGGGGGGGGGGGGAGGGGAGAGGACCTCACACAGGAGCTGCTGGCCTACTGGACACGGACTCTCTAACCTAACCCGCCCCCACACCCATCCATGGGTCCCACGCACAGTCCTGAACACCTACTATGTGCCGGGCCCCGTTCAAGGCACCGAGGTTAGAACAGTGAACAAAAGACACCAAGACCTTGCGGTTCTGGGACTTGCTTTCCGCGGGGAGAAGACGACAACAGGGTGTGTAGACCGTCAGGTTTTGATCAAGGCTGTTGCACAGAATGAGGCATGTCGGGCGCTGTGTGTCCCACGGGGCAGAAAACCATGGAGAAGACGGGATCGCAGGGGAGGGGGCAGGGCCGTGGGGGGACAGGGCAGCTCGCCTCGGCACAGCTGACACCACCGCCTCCTTCTCTTCCCGCCGTCCTCGCGGACTGTCCCCAGGTCCCAGCACGGTGGACGAGCTGGCACGTGATTACGGGACAGGACTCTGCTCTGACCCCGTCAGGCCGGCTTCCCCCCTTAGACTGTACGGTGGGCCGAACGGTGGCCCCTGGAAATACAGGTCCACTCTGAACCCCCATGTCCTGCAAAGGTGACCTTGTTTATATGGAAAAGGGATCTTTGCCCTTGGGGGAAAGGGTCCTGGGATGAGATCGTCCTGGACGCAGGGCAGACCTTTAACCCAACGTCTGACGAGACAGAAGAGGAGACGACGCAGGAAGGCAGGCTGCGTGTTCAGGGCGGCAGAGGCCGGCGTGACACGGCCACCAGCCAAGGGTCAGGGGAGCCCCCAGACGCCGGCGGGCGGGGAGGGTCCTGCCCCGGGGCCTCCGGAGGGATGGGCTGGACGTCTGGCCTGGAGCCGCTGCAGGAGAGGACGTGTGTGCGCTTCAGGCCACCTGGTGCGGGTCCTTCCTCACAGCAGCCTCAGGGGACGGATGCAGGCGCGGAGCGCCCAGCCGAGGGCAGCCCAGCAGGAGCCCCGGCCTCGTGGGGCTGACTTCCTGACCGACGCCCATCTGTCCCGACACCACCCGGGACGCCCGTCTTCTCTCCTCCCCGGACCGCCCCTCAGCCTGCACCGTCCCCGATGGTTGACCTTGATGCTTTTTAAAAACTCTGTTCTCTTCTTTTTTTAAGAAAAAAGCTCATTTATTTATTTATTTATTGAGAGAGAGAGAGAAAGAGAGAGAGAGAGAGAGAGAGAGAGAGAGAGAGAGAGAGAGAGAGAGAGAGAGAATCCCAAGCAGGCTCCACACTGAGGGCAGAACCCAACGCGGGGTTTGATCTCACAAACTGTGGGATCATGACTTGGGCCAAAATCAAGAGTCAGACGCTTGAGCACCTGAGCCACCCAGCCCCTGGGCACCACCCAACCCTGTTCTCCTCTTCAATCTCCATGCCAGCGTTTCAAACGGGCACAGTACCAAGCCCGAAATGTGGCCATCGGGCCGATTCCCGGGTCCCTTCTCGGACACCGCTGTGCACCGAGCCTGATTCTGCGTCTCGCTCAGGGAACTGGGCCGTGGACACGCCATGGGCAGACAGGCCACGTGAGACCCACACTTGGGGACGTCAGAACGGAGGCTTACCATCACACCTGTAACTGCCCGGCGGAGGGGAAGAACCCACGCTGTTCTGGAAGAAAGGAAATCAATGCCAGACAAACACCGACGGGTCCACAGACCCACACGCTGACTTTCCATGAACCTGAACCGTTCCATCTGAGCTTCACCCACTTCGGACTCAGCAACGAGGACCCGGAAAGCCGAAGGCAGGACAGTGCTCTCCGACACTCCCGGGTGTGTCTGACACACCTTCCTCACGACCAGGACACGCGCACACACACCGGAAGTCGCCAAACCGAAACGGAAGCTTCACGGTGCAGCGAGCTGTTTTCCGTCCTGCTCTGCTCCAGGAAGCTCCGTTCCATCGCACTCCATGCTGTTCTAATTCCCTTTGTAAAAACAACGGTCCCCTAAAGTGATGTCACCTCCTTCCGACGGGTCATCGCCTGCCGTTTGAAACACACCAGCCACCAACACAACAGGATCTCATCTCACGTGACACGTTGTACGGTTAGTTTCATGAGGCAAAAATGTACGGTCAGCACATCCTTGGAACAAATGCTCAGGAAAGCATGATGGGAAGGACGATATTCAGTTCCTGGGGGCAGTGAGGCCAGCAACGTGTCCTTCCAGCCTCAAGGAAATAGAAGTTTCTGGAGCTGGACACAGGTGGCCGGTGGCATACTTTGGAGAGCCACAGGACAGTGACAGTGTGTATCTTTACACAGCTGACTCATGTCAAGAGAGGTGAAGGCAAGGGATGCAGGAGCGGTGGGATCCAGCTCTTTCTCCTTCTCTTTCTCTTTCTCTTAGGGTTTCCGTTGTCAATACGCAATGGGGCTAATATGGCTTACGAGTGAGGTTTTCTCATCTGTGCGATGAGCACTCATTCAACCAAGTGTTTTGAATGCCTTCCCTGCCGAAGCACCGCTCTGGCTCTCAGAATCTCTGCAGCACGTAAATAATCGCACAGTCCGATCAGCCTTTTATAGGGCGAGTCACCTGCCATACAAGCCTTGGGACCCGGAGGACCCACGGGGCTGGTCTGCGGCCTCGAGCTCAGGAGCGGGCCGGCCCCGTAATTCTGAGGCCACGGCCCTCGCTTTCCCTTTTATGGTGACTAAGAGTGCGTGAGTCTCCTGATAGTTGATATTAGGCCACAAGAGATATTCTAGAAGCTGTTCCTTCCCCATCAAGACCTTGAGCGAGGAGTCACAGGCGTTCTGTTGCGAGGCAAGAAGAAAAGTTTCAGATCCCCGGGGAAATCCCAGAACACGTTCTATCCGCAGTTTCAGAATGTAGATCCTGGAGCTTCATAAACCGGAAGAGAGGAATCGTCACTGCCCCCGGGGACGAGGCCCAGGGGACAATGAGGGCCGGCTACGGCGGCGTTCCTTCATTCCCTGCCCTCTGAAAACCCTCACCTGGCGATTCCCAACAACCTGTTGGCGGTTACACTTCCGGGGGTCAACAGCTGCGAAGTCATTGCTCTCCCCCCGAGTCACCCCCGAAGGGGACACGGGAGGCTTGAACAAACCCAGAGCAAGCCTGGCTTCCCCCCGGCAGCTCCCGCAGCTCTGAGATGACAACCCAGGCCTCTCTGTGGCCCCGAAGGCCACGGTCTCCAAACTCACGCCCCAAGGCCCCCACCTCGCTCCCAACAGCCCTGACCCAGAGGCCCCCGTCGTCTGCCCGACACGCCATGATGGTTCATGCCTCGTGCTCGGTCCCGAAACTTTGCGTCTGTGACCCTTCCTGGAGCTTCTCTCTCACATGCAAGTTCCATACGAGTCTTGTTCCCTCACCCTTCACCTCTGCAGGGAGTATTTTGGGGAGCACCGTGTCCCCCAGAAGATACAGCCAACTTCTCGTCCTTGGTCTGTGCATGTGACCTTAGACGCACATAGGGTCTCCGTGAATGTAGTAAGTTCAGAATCTCCGCATGAATTACCCTCGACTGAGGGGGACCCTGCACCCAAGGACTGGTTTTCCGTCAGAAGATGGAGAGGGATGTTCGAGACATGCAGGCATGGAAGACAAACAGAAAGGCTAAGTGAAGGCAGGGGCAGAGGCCAAGTGATGTGGCCACAAGCCAAGATGGCCGTCGTCACCACCGCCATTCCTGCTTGTAACCACCCAAAGCCAGAAGGGGGCAGGCAGAATTCTCCCCTGGAGCCGCCAGAGGGAATCCACCCCACTGACACCTTGGGGACAGACTCCTGGCCTCCAGAAACCTCTGGTGCTGTAAACCCCCGAGGGTAGTAGGGTTTGTGATGGTGGTCCCAAGAAATGGACAAAGAGACACCCTTACACTCCCTGGGAAACCAGTGCCACCCACTTTCAGTCATGCTCCGTCCACCCCGGGCTTTAACCAGGGATGCTTTGTCCTACCGAGGACCTCTGGCGAGATTGGAACAGCCGGGGGACACACCTGGCATCTAGCCGGTGGACGTTCGGGATGCTGTTACCATCTCACAAGGCCAGGATGCCCCCCCCCCATGACAAAGACGTGGCTGGCCAGTGGTCAGTAGAGCTGAGGCTGCGCAACCTTGTTCTAACCCACTACTAACCTCCACTTATTTTTTGTAGCCTCACATCTGCATGATGGGTACCATGTGATCATTCATTTATTGCCTTATTGTGTCTTCTCCTCTAGAATGGAAGTTCCAGGAAGGCGGAGACTGTGTCTGTTTCCACATGATGCCCCAGGGCCTCAAGCCTCTGCCTTTGTCTTCACATGGCCTTTCCATAATCGCCATCACCATCATCATCATTACTGTCATCAGCACTATCATGGCCAATCCTATCACCATCACCATAATCATATCACCATCACACCATCATCACCATCATCACCATCACCATCATCACCATCATCACTATCACCATCATCACCATAATCAGCACCATCATATCATTGTAACTGTCATTAGCACGATCATCATCCTCACCACCATCACCATCACCATCACCATCACCATTACCACCATCACCATCACCATCATCACCATCATCATCACCGTCACCACCATCACCATCATCACCATCACCATCACCACTATCACCACCATCACCACCATCATCACCATCATCATCACCGTCCTCACCACCATCACCATCACCATCACCACCATCACCATCATCACTGTCACCACCATCAGCTCCATGTGTTATGGTCACACCATGTATCACCCATCATTCTTTGTACTTCACCTGAATTAACTCACTATGTCTCACAACAGCCCTCTGGAAGTAATCACTCCTTTTCCCCTTTTGGGAGGAGAACAAGGCACAAAGAGGGTGGGTGGGGGAAAGCAGGGTTTCAACCTAGGAACTGAGACTCCAGAGCCCACGATCTTGCCCGATCTGTATCTTAAGTCCAGCCGCTTGGCTGATCGCAGCCTGGAGGGGGGCTGCTGCTCCAGGAACGGAAGCCGCTGACAGTGGAGGCCACCAGGCCACCCAGGACCTCTCCCCAGACTCCTTTCTGGTCTCATCTCCCTGAGTCTCATGATGAGATACATTAATACGGAGATGCCTGAGCGTCTTTTAAACCCCGGAGAGATTTAGACCTTCCTTAACTCGCGCCTCTCCTGCTGAGTCCTGTCTCCCCTCCCCCGTTCCCCAGTGACTCTCTCCTTGCCCTTTAGGACTAGCTCAGGACTCGACACACTCTGGGCCTCCCCCGACGCCCGCCCTCTCTGTGTGGTGCGCCACGCGCTTCTGTCTCACGCACAGGACAGCGAAGTCATCTGCCCAGGAACTGGCTGATGCCAGTTCACTGTCCCCCCGGCAAACATTGCTAGTGCCCCGTGCCTCCGTCTGCCTTGCCCAGTGAGACCGGTTGTGTGGCGTTCAGCAAGGTGGTGAGAATGGGCCTCCCGGTCCCCACCCCGTTCCCTCTGGGCAGGCTTCTCCCTTTCCCAGCCTGGAAGGCACCGGGGATCCAAGGCCGCTCATTCACGGTCAAGGGCTCACCTGCCTACGGACAAGGCTTTTCCTTTCTGACCAAAGATGTGACGCCTAAGGGGACACAAGTCCCTTTTTGATCCTGAGGAAAGAAGCCAAAACTCTGACGGAAGAAGCACAAGAATGGAAAGACCTTGGGTTTCTGAGGAAATTCGATTCCCTGAACCACACCTGGAACCCCCCCACCCCCGCTCCTGCCAGAGTTCTTGTTATTAAAAATAATTATAGGAAGCGCCTGGGGGGCTCAGTCGGTTCAGCGTCCGGCTTCAGCTCAGGTCATGATCTCACGGTTCGTGGGTTCGAGCCCCACGTTGGGCTCTGTGCTGACAGCTCAGAGCCTGGAGCTGCTTCCGATTCTGTGTCTCCCTCTCTCTCTGCCCCTCCTCTGCTCGTGATGTCTCTCTCTGTCTCTCACAAATAAATAAAAAACATAAAATATTAACCATAGGCCTGTGGCCTACCACAGTACTGCGGCGGGAAGCCTTCCCGAGGACCCCGCAGCCGAGGGCGCGCAGCACCCGGCCTTCCATCGGCGTCCAGCCCCGTGCTCCCCACAGACGGCGTCAGAGGGGCCCCTCCCATTGCTTCCGGTCCCTTGGAATGGCTCAGGAGAAAATTCCAGCAACCAGTCGGTTTTGCAAACTTACAAACCTCATGTTTTGAAAACTAAGCATGTTTCTCCCTCCGTCTGGGTCACTGGAAGCCCAGAGTTCAGCCATCATCAGGCTTCAGTAATTGTTCATGCGTCTTCATTGAGGCGTTTTGTTGACTAAGCTTTGAGTTTCCGCTTCCTTCCCTGCTCCCCCCTCCTCTTCCTTCTTATTTTCATTTCCTTTTCCTTCCTGTCTTGTCAGCATCTTCGTAAGCCTCCTTTTTTTCTTTTGTAAAAGATGGAATATAAGAAATTAATAAGGAGGCACTCAAGTATCTTTTGTGGGTGCAAAGGAGCAGGAAACACGAACCAACTTAACTAAGAATAATCACGTGTGCCCGTCATGGTCACTGCTGGCTCTTGGTCCCCAGCAGACCTAACCTTCACTCTCTCTCCTTTCACCTTGAAGTCTCTCTCTCTCTCCCTCTGGAGTATAATCTATAATTTTTGGAGGTGGAATTCAGGATACTTCCAGTCCTGTGAGACAGACAACTGGATCACAAACGTACTGGGGCACATGCGTGTGAGCTCACTCACGTGTGCACACACCCACCCACGCTTTCCCAGGTAAGAGTTTTGTCTTCTGTCTCATAAATAGAAGCTTCGGGAGCAAAGACACAGCGAGGTCTAGCTCGACCCAGGGGCCCCCACAATGTCACAAAACCCGGGGGCCCCCACGGCTCACCCCACTCCCCTCCGCCTCCCGCCCGTCAGGCAAGGCCTCCCGTCAGCCGCCAAGACGCGACGAGCAACCCGCGAGACAAAGCAGGTGGGATTGGGGCTCGGCTACAAAGGGGACGAGTTAGGAACCATAATGAGGGCGCGGAAGGACCGAAGTGCCCCCCGTCCGTTCGCCCCACCTGAAACCCCACTGGGCCAGGGACGCGTCTGTCCCCAGACCTGACCCGTGGACAGACTCGGCGCCCCCGCCGATCACCCTCCTTGCAGGGGCTTCGCAAAGCCGTCCATTTGAATGGCAGAGCGGGAATGCCGGGCCGTCGAGGGCCACTCGCTCAGCGTCCTGGGAGCCAGCCCTACAACCGCGTGAAATGACCCCGCGCTCTCCCCATTTCACGGATGACAAGACGGAGGCTCTGAGAGTTAGCGCCGCCGCCGAGCGTGGGGACGGGAGACTCCCGCACGCGGAGGGCCGAGTGCCCCGGCGCAGACCACTGGTCACCACAGGCTGTGGGCCTCGGTCTTCTCAGCTGTAAATGGGGCCACGGCACCAAAGCCTCCTCCTGGGGGCCATTCTGAGTGTCATTGAGATCATGTGTGTAGGATGCTTATAACAGCATCTGGGAAACAGGGCTCAGAAAACAAGAGTGACCTTGACCCTCATGGCACCTCATGCCCATCCTCATATGGCGTTAAAACTAAGCGCTTTCTACATGTTTTGGGAGCTAGTAAGGAAAGCCAGCAAGTGACAGCCACTGCTCTGGTGCCCCCCCCCCCGTGACACGGAGGGGCCCCACAGAGCCTCAGGGCGCCCGTGTGGGCAAACCACGCCCCGGAGCGTCCTCCTGCCTCGGGAAAGCCAGTCCCCAACGCCCACCTCCCTGCCCCTGGGTGCCTCTAACTCGACACGCCAACTCTGGGGAAGGGCACCCTGAGTCCAGGCTTCCCCACCTACAGGACGGGCTGACACCGTCTGCTCTGGGCCAAGCTGACGCTTAAGCGGCCACCCAACCATGGGCAGCGGGAAACATGTCTGCAGCTCATAGGACCCTTTCGTGGGGAGAGGCAATAACCCACCCAGGGGACCGAGGGTCCCCCAAGGCCAGAGAGGAATTTCTTCATCCAGCTCATCCGTTCACACCGCATGCCCCTGGCCCACCTCGCTGAGCTACAGTAGGGACACTCATGTCCCAAGGAGCAGCAAACAGCTAGGCAGTGACCGCCGTGTGTCAGGACTGGGCACACGGGAGAGTCGTTGACCCTTTCATCAGACCCACGAGGCCCTGTTCCTGTCGTTGCTATTTCACAAGTGCAGAAGCAGAAGCTCAGAGTTTAAGTAAATAATCTGAGCAGGATTAGATGTCTGTCGCCTTGTTATCAGAGCAGGACCGAATTCATTTAGGTCTAACCCGAGACACCGCTGCTAACCACCAGGCTACCTTGCTTCCAGCAAGGCTCCCCAGCACCCAGACCAAACAGCATCGGTGCTGCCTGTACTGGAGAGCACAGGAGACGGATCCGTCCTGGCTGCTGTGGACAGCTGCACAGGTTGTGAACTGCACAAAGACGCCTGACCAAGAGGGCACCGATGGAGGTTAAGTATGCTCTGTGCTCCATTTTCCGAGCCATGCCCCCAGCTGGGAATCGGGTCTTCTTGGAAAAGGGAGTATTTTCTCCTTTTTATTATGTACACAGGAAGCAGCTTTGTCTACGTCACACAACGTTGTCACGCTGAAAGCGAAAGGTCTGGGAGAGTCCTACGTAACACTGCCCCTTGCGCTCTCGGGGACAGTGGAGGTGCTGTGAGCCTGCTGGGCCACCGCTGTCTGGGGCAGACACAGCGTGAGCCTCAAACACGCACCGACCACGGCGGATCGCCCAGCACCCACCGTCCAAGGTAAATAGGAACCGGTAAAATTAATTTAAACAACATTTTATGTAAACCAACAAACCCTAATCAGCATTGTTTCAACATGCAGTCACTACATCAATGACCCATGAGATTTCCAGGGCCTTCGTTTAAGTTAAGTCATCAGAAGGCAGTGTGTACGGGGCACTCAGGCACATCTGTCCACAGCTGGCTGCCAGGGTTCCACGGTCCAGGGGACTCCGCGCCAGGCAGACCGGGGCGAGGGGCTCCTGCATGTGCCATGGGGGTGGCCTGCTGGCCTCTGTGCCGGGGAAGGACCCGGACGCTCACTCCTCATCTGTGAGACCCCTGATTTCGTGTTCTGGGCGGTCCAAAGCCACGGTAGAAGGGAAGAACTCAGATCCACGTCTGGGTAAAACACCCTAAGTTAAAACTCAGGGAGACTGAGGGGGATGTGGTTTTGAAGGCAAAAAGGACTCGTTCAAGAGGCCCGTGGCCACTGGTGAAACAGGGCTTCGCGAGCTGATACAAATAACAAGCAGAGGGGCGCCTGGGAGGCTCAGTTGGTTGAGCGTCCGACTTCGACTCAGGTCAGGATCTCACAGTTCGCGAGTTCGAGCCCCGCGTCGGGCTCTGTGCTCACAGCCTGGAGCCTGGAGCTGCTTCCGAGTCTGTGTCTCCCTCTCTCTCTGCCCCTCCCCGCCCCCAAAATAAATAAACATTAAAAAAATTTTAAAGAGGACTCAGCGAAATGTCCAGGCAGGAGTATCGAGGAGGGAAAACAGAGCCCCAGAAATAGGAAAAGAAGGGATTCAGGGAAGTCAGACGGCTGCTTCGACAGGGCAGGGGACCCGCAGGCGGGACGGGGCCGGCGGGGCTCCGAGGCGTCTGGCCTGGCGCACCGGAGCACCGTCCAGGCTGGGATCGGGGCCACCGAGCATTTGCTCTGTGTTACCAGCTGCCCCCGCCTAGACAAGCTGCCGAACCCCCAGCCACACAGGAGCTCACGGTGCACCGTGAGCACAGTCCCAAGAGCCCATCTGCACAGTATCTGCAGGAAACGCTACTCAAGGGCCGGCCCAGGAACGGACATCGCGTTGGGGTCCTCTGTTCCTGCCTCAGGCCAGCGTGCTTACCGACACCCTCAGTAACCAGCCTTGGGGGCCCCCACCCCACGTACCTTCCAAACCCCAATCACACTGGTGGCTTTTCTGTGCAGCCCAGGGATTTATTTTTCTCATGCCCCAGGGCCTTTGCACATGCCGTTCCCAGTCTGCGCTGCTCTTCCCACGGCTGGTTCCATCATTCCGTTCTGGTGTCAGCTCAAACGCCACCTGTGCAGAACGCCCCTCTCTGATGCCAGTTGAGGGACCGTCAAATCCACACCCCTTCACCAGTTCCTCAGGCTGCCTGTTTGATTCCTCTCCTGTATGTGTGCTTCTCTGAGTCCGACTTGATGGTGCGTCCACCTGCTTGTTTCCTGGCTCTGTCCACAGGACGTCTCGTGGGACCTGTCTCATGTCCCAGGGCAGCGTTCCCATTCCGTAACACGGCATCCAGTGATGCAGTAGGTGCTTACTAAATGCATGCGAGATAAATGAAACACGCTGGAATCATCCCACAGCCCCTCTCGTGCCCCTGCCACATTTCAGGGATGCAGATTCCGAGACCACGTCGGGGCCCCCGCGGGATGCTGCCACTTTCTCCCGCAGTCTGCGGGGCTGGCACACGTTTCCACCACACCAGCTCAACCCTCACCAGCAGGAGGGGGGCAAGGGCTACCTCCGTGTCCTGCTCACCAAGACGGCAGAGACCCAGGACACGGTCAGAGAGCGCTGGGACCCGGGGCCCTCAGGGAAGCCGGGAAGTGTGTGTGTGCACTTGTCCGAGTCCAAACAGCCCCGTCCCATTGTGGGCTGGCCCGCGGGGAGGTCGCATGACCAGCAAGCGTGACGCTGGGAAGCAGAGACGGTGGCTCCCGGGGGTGCAGGGCCGGGCGGAGTGTGGAGGCAGGGACCCAGGCCCCGCCCTCCTGGACACGTCTTGTCTCTGTGCTCGGGGCAAAGGGAAGCCCGTTCACAGCCCCTTCCCAAACCCCATCTCGGCAACAAAGTGGCCAATGTGTTTCATCCTGGCCCGCGGAGCAGCTGAGCCTTCAAACCTAACACTTGATCCAAATGAAAAAGTGGCCCTTCCTTTCCTTTCACCGCACGACAAGACTCCGCGTATAAATCACAGCCTTCCCGGGACAGCTCCCCGGAGCACAGCTCCCAGGGGGCCCCGGGGCTTTTAAAGGCCCCTTGTAAAAACCCAAGCTCAGACACCATTCCGGGGCAACCAAGGGGGGCAGGGAGGGAGCCGTCCTCGGAGATCTGCACTTTATTTGGCTTTACAGCTCCACGGAAATCCCCCTCCCCGCTAAAACTGCACTCCCAAATCCAGTGCTAAAATCGGGCGGTGGAACGAAATTTCTAGGCTTCAGAAAATCCCAGAAAAAGGTGTTGAGAGGTGTGTATTTGGTTGGCCGAAGGGAAAAAAAGTGCAAGGATGATAAAGATGACTGAATTAGTGAAGTCGCTTATCCTGTCCCAATAAAAATGTTATGGTGGTGAATTCATAACAGCAGCAACGGTCCGGACACACCGTCGGAGTGCTGTGCAATCGTCCAGAGATAAAGGCGGCACCGCAACCGGCAGTGGCTCACGGAGTGTCACCTAGCGCGGGCCGGACGCGCAGACACGGGACACCGCTGTCTCCTTCGGCGCGCTCCTGCTTGACTGAGGTGCAGCCGGCAAATCCCGTTGTGTAAGTTGAAGGCGGTGGATGGGCTAAGTTGATACATAGAAGGGATAAGTTGATACATGGATGGGCTAAGTTGATACATACGTACGTCAAATGATAACCACAGAAAGGTTAGTAACACGTGCGCTGCCGCACATAGTTGCCTTTTACTTATTATTTTTTTATTTATTTTTATGTTTATTTATTACTGAGACCGAGAGAGACAGAGCATGAGTGGGGGAGGGGCAGAGAGCGAGGGAGACACAGAATCCGAAGCAGCTCCAGGCTCTGAGCTGTCAGCACAGAGCCCGATGCAAACCCATGAACCGTGAGATCACGACCTGAGCTGAAACTCAGGTTTAAGCTGAGCTGAAGTTTAACCGTCTGAGCCCCCAGGCGCCCCCACAGTTGCCTGTGAAAGAACGTGGGCGCTAAGTTCTGAGAGCTGTTCCCTCAGCCAGCGTCTCGTCCTGGACGCACAGGAGAAGGTGTCCTTGACCAGGGTCCCCAAGGTGAGGCCCCAGGAGCCATTCATCGAATCACGCCCTTTGGTCAACGCCTCTCTGCCTCCTCCCCCCCCGACCCCGCCCCTGCTAACAACCTTCTGCTCTGTTTCTAGGATCCGACGCCTCCGGAGTCCACATATAAGCCGCACATTTGGTCTTTGCCTCTCTCTCCGTCTCTCGCTCAGCACAGGGCCTCCAGGGCCGCCCCTGCTGCGAATGGCAGGACGTCCTTTCTCGCGGCTGAACAGCGTCCCAGGGCGCACGTGCCGCATCCTGGTCACTCAGGTGTCCTGGCCGTCGCCCATAATTCCACAGCGAACACGGCAGCGTAGATCTCTCTCAGAGATCATGGGCTCACGTCCTGGGAGCGGGAGGGAAGGAACCTTAATGGCTTCAGCAGCCCTGCGTGTGGCACTGGGCTCACCCGGCGGAGCAGAGGGACCCCAACACGTGTCCGCCTGGTCGGCAGACCCGACACCGGGCCCCACGGGCGTGACCCCGCGAGGACCACCCCTGCCCCAGTCCCCGGCTTAGAAAGACGGCCGGGTGTCCCTCCTCCCGCTGCACCACGGACGCCTTCAAGGGCTTGTTCCAGTGGAGGAGAGCGCCCCGTCCTGGAACCCCGTGCAGATAGTCAGCAGGGAGGGTTTACTTTGGAAAATGAACGTTACGAACAGAACCTGATCCGCCTTTCTGACGACGTGTCGGTTTTAACGAAAACCACGCGCTTACTTTCAGAAACAGAATGAAACCAATGTCATTTTCCGTGGAAATAATCGACAGCGACCTGACTTCTCTCTACAAAACTGAGCGGCGGCGCCCGAAACACGTTTTTATATCCGGCTTGTTGCAGCTCAGTCCTAAAGAGGGGCGTTTCAGGGTTTTTGTGTTTTTGTTTGTTTTGCAAAGGCTTGGAGCTTTCATTGATCTGCTAAGGCCGCTCTCTTTCCCCCCTCTCCCCAGAGCCGGCAGAGCCCCTCCGCCCCTCGCCCCTACCTCCCCGGCCCGGTTCTCACTGGTTTTGCACCTGCTTGGAACAGCTCAGCCTAACAATCACTTTCAAGGATTTCCAGAAACCCGCATCTTCTGCAAATGCACGGCTCTGCAGGAAAAGGCAGATGTTTCCAAGACTCCCGAAGGAGAGCAGGGGTCGGAGAAGGCTCCCCCCAGGGATGAGCAGGGACACTCACCGAGCTGTCACTCGTCCTGGGACTGACAGTCCGGCCAGGTCGTGCGGCCACGCGGGCACCACCTGTCAGCTGCACGGGCGCCTGGGTGGTGAGGACCACCTGCACCACGGCTCCAAACCTTCTGCTCTTTCTTGAGATGCTGGGTGCAATTTGCTCCTGCGGGTTTTGCCTTTGGGGGAGGCCCCGGGGCTGGCGGGGACCTGAGCCGGCAGCTGGGCCATCTCACAGGCAAGAGCTTTGCAGGTGCAGGGACAGCATCCTGGGGAGGAGGGCAGGCCCATGGCGCTGAGAGCAGGGGTCCCCTTTCTGCAGAAATTGGGGCGGACCCCCGCCCTCCTCATCTCCCCCTCCTCTGATCAGCGGGTTCCCCGACTTTTCAGCCTGCCGAGGCCGCACGTGGCTCACATCTGTCCCCCAGTGGGAGGGAAGGCGGCGTCTCCTCCCAAAGACACCTGCTCAGAGGACACGGGCACCAAAGTCACTGGCGGCTGTGTGACCAGCGCCTCTGTCGGCGTGTGGCCTGGAGAGCTGGGTCCTCGGAAGCCAGGCCCCTCCCTCCACGGGCACAGGGGCAGACAGCGACCAGAAGGAAAGAGCGTCGGGGGAAACGCGAAGCCTGGAGCCCTGACAGCAGTTCAGGATGTCCACCAGGCACACCAGCCACCACCCGTCTTCCGTCCCTATCACACCTGCCACAGGCGTTTGCTACCAGGGGAGAGCCCTGGCTCCAGAAGGTCTGGTTCAGCCGGGGGGACATGACGGCCGGGGCCAGGCGGGCATCTGCAGACTTCCCCGGGGCCAGGTGGGCACCTGCAGACTTCCCCGGGGCCAGGTGGGCACCTGCAGACTTCCCCAGGGCCAGGCGGGCACCTGTGGACTTCCCTGGGGCCAGGTGGGCACCTGCAGACTTCCCTGGGGCCAGGGGGGCACCTGTGGACTTCCATGGGGCCATGCGGGCACCTGCGGATTTCCCTGGGGCCAGGCGGGCACCTGCGGATTTCCCTGGGGCCAGGCGGGCACCTGCGGATTTCCCTGGGGCCAGGCGGGCACCTGCGGGCTTCCCCAGGGCCAGGGGGGCACCTGCGGGCTTCCCCAGGGCCAGGGGGGCACCTGCGGGCTTTCCCAGGGCCAGGCGGGCACCTGCGGACTTCCGTGGGGCCAGAGGGTCACCTGCAGACTTCCCTGGGGCCAGGTGGGCACCTGTGGACTTCCCCGGGGCCAGGCAGGCACCTGCAGACTTCCCCGGGGCCAGGCGGGCACCTGCGGACTTCCCTGGGGCCCACTGGCTGGAGGCTCCCCGCACAGACTCGCAGGCGGCCTGGGGTCTTCAGGCAAATGCGTGGGCAGCGGCACACAGCGGTCCTGTGTCTGTCCCCCCAGAAGTGCAGTGGCCCCTGCCCTCCCTCTGCTTTGCAGTGACGCAGGTTTTCAGACAGAAGAGCCTCCCTGGCCCACCTCTGGGTGACGGATGAGGAGACTCAGGCCCACGGAGACCAGGTAAGTCCTGTGGGAACAAGGCGGGATCGAACTCGGGGGCGTGCCGTCCGCTCTGCCCTGATTCTGCACCTTGAGCTTCGTTAACTGCAGAGACTCCGTCTCACCTCTGGGTCCCCGGCACCTCCAGCAGGACCTCGCACACAGTAGGTGCTCATTCTTTGTGGTTTACAAGTGAGCGGTATTAGAGGTCGTCCAGGAAACATGAAGGGCTGGGGGCTTGGCTCACGAGCAGTGGGAAACCACTCCAGCCCTCGTGTGCAGAGAAAGGATTGACGCGGGCGCCCTCCGGACTGGGGCGCTTGGAGAAGTGAAGGTGCAGCACGCGGGCGTGGAAAACGCAGGCGGAAGAGCAGCTTTCCAGAGCGGGCGGCGGACGTGGGCTGAGCGTCCTTGGGGCTATCACCCCTGGACTCCCCCGTCCCCACGCCCGGCTGGGTCCTCGTGCCCGGAAGAGGGCGTCCCACAGAGCCGTCTCTACCATCCGCCGTGGCCAGGAGGCTCCTCCGTGTCTTCCTGGGTCAGGCCTGTGACGGGGAGCCGGCCTTGAGGCCAACCTCCCCCGGCCCAGGGAGCCAGTGAGGGACCCAGGTGGGCCCCTCGTGGACACAGCTGTTACCAGCAGGCAACGAAATTCCCATGTAAATTAAGGACAACTAAGGAAAATGAAGAATTCGGTTCCTCAGTGTCGGGAGACAGATTTCAAGGGTCCGGCGGCCGCCCTGAAGAGTGGACACAGGACAGCCCCACGTCACACGGAGCTCGGTTACACGGCGCTCCTGAGCACCAGCCGTCTCTTTCAGGTGCCTTCCATTACCCTCTGCTACACTGGTGTGCATGCGTGTGGGTGCGTATGCGTGCGTGTGCGTGCACGTGTGCACACACTCGGTGTGACAGGCAGCAGTCTAAAATGCCTGTTACAGGGGCGCCTGGGGGCTCGTCAGTTAAGCATCTGACTTCAGCTCGAGTCATGATCTCGCAGTCCGTGGGTTTGAGCCCCGCGTCCGGCTCTGTGCTGACAGCTCAGAGCCTGGAGCTGCTTCCGATTCTGAGTCTACCTCTCTCTCCGCCCCTCCCCTGCTCACGCTTTATCTTTCTCTGTCTCTTAAAAATATCCACACATTAAATAAATTAAAATGGCTGTTACAGAGTTGTCTGCCAAGAACAGGTACAGGGCTGGTTCCGCCACCACGAACCCAGCGCTGAGCCATGGTTAGCCCCGGGCGGGCGCTCCACAAACACGTGTCACACAAACACAGGGTGACATTCAAACCTGCCGCCGTGACCCCCATTCTCCTGGCGGCTCCACAGAAATGACCGAAACATTACAAGGCCGGAGGGAGAGAGGAGGCTGGGGAGACAGGTCTAAACAGGTGCCCTGGGACGCCTCCCTGAGCTGATGGGAATTAAGTAACAGCTCAGAAGAGGCGAAATAGGGCATGCAGAGTGTTATAGGCAAAGGAGAGAACACGTGCAAAGGTCCTGAGGTAGGAGCTTGCCTGGAGCATTTGGGGAGCGTCCAGGAGACCAGGGAGGAGGAAGGGAGGGGACAAGAGGAAGAGTCTGGGTGGAAGGCAGCTGTGGGCCCGGCCTCTGAGTGACCGCAAGGCCCACGGTGGGCGGCATGAGCTGACCTGGGACAGAGGGGGTCACTGGGGTCGCGTACGGAGTGAATGGGAGGAAGCGCAGAAAAACAAAAACAAACAACAAAAAAAGCAGGAAACCTGTCCGGAGGTCCTCGCTGCCGTCCAGGGGGACCCGGTCCTCTTCTGGCCGCAGGGTCCTCCCCCGGGGCCACCAGAACGCAGCCTGCAAGACGCACGTCTGTGCCCACCCTGCGGCCAGGGGGACCGTCCCCAGGTGTGAGCTGCGTGCTGCGCCCTCAACAGATTTCTCGAGGGGACGCCTGGGGACGGGGACCCTCCGCTGTCCCTCCTGACCACCGGCTCTCCCCTCCCCCTCCCTCCCTCCTTCCGGCTCCTTCTCTGTTGTCTACAAATCCGGAGAACTGGAACCCTGAGCGACCCGAGGACGACCTGAGTCCAGCCAGACCCCGGTGCTCAGTCCCGCTCAGCCTCGGGCCAGGTCCCCTGCAGACGGAGGCATCTCTGCCCCAGATGGGACAGCCTGAGAGGAGCTCTCCCCCACCCCCCCGTGGGTCTCCTGCCCCGGACGGCGGGGCGGGGGGGACTTCAGGTCCTTGTCATAACAAAAGGAGGATGGTTGGCCCAGGGGGCGGCGGCTCGTGAAGGGGCTCCCTCGGTGGCACCGCTGGGGGTGTGCCTGTCCCCGATGGGGCGCGGGCGGGGCTGGGCCTCCGTCTGCCTGGTGGCCACGCGGTGGGGCTGACGCCACCGGGACCGAGCGTCTCCAGCGGGTGTAGACAGCCCGCTCCGCCTCCTCCCGAAGCCTCTGGGGTCCACACGTCGTGCCGTCGCCACCCCACAACACGCAGGAAAGGTGCAGGACGCCTCTCGAGTCACCGCAGACACAGGGCCGACCCCGCTTCTGCCCAGACTGGAGCCGTGAACTTGACTTCAAAGCCATGTGGTGGAAGGGAGGGGGGAGGGGGGAGGAGCTGAGGAAGAACCGCCCCTCAGTGGCCCCCCCACTGAGCCACGTGACCTGAGGGGAAAGTCCCTCCGAGCTCACCCGGGGCACACACACTGGGGGACCCGTGGGCGGACGGCAGTCTGTCTGTCTGTCTGTCTGTCTCCGACTGAACACACAGCTTACTTCACCCACAAGTTAAACGTGCACAGGATGCCCCAGTCTGCCGACGGACGCCCGGGCCTGTGGAGACTCAGCCAGCCCTGAGGATGACCCCCTCACCTCCTTGCTGACCGTCCAGGTTTGTGCAAACCTCACGACACCCAGGTGGCTCAGAACGACACATCCTCGCTATGCAGGAGGAACGGGCTGGGGGCACCAACCAGGTCGCTGTCACTTGATTCCCGGCAGACCCCACGGGCGGGGCGGGGGCGGGGGCAGGCAAGCCCAGGGTGCCCCCAGCCACCCAGCCCAGCATCCAGGTCCCTCCAGAGGCAGGACGCGGGGCCAGGCGGCCGGGTGACACCCCGCAGGGGGACGCTGTGTCCTTACAGTGACTCGGTCCACAGGGAAGTCACAGCCCGAGACAGCTTGCAAGGGAGGAGCACGTGCGCAAGGGGAGAACCTTAACGCACATGACTTTCTCTGGGCTGCGCCCTGCCGCTCGTGCCCTGGGCTCACCCGGTCAGGGGAAGAGACTGCCGGAGCCTCAGTTCCACGAGCGACTCCCTGCTCCCACCCCGGGTCCCGGGACCCGGCGGCTCCCACACTGCGGGGCCTTTCTCCTTTGAACGGGGAGAATTGGGTGTCTAATCACATTACCCTTTTCACTTGGGCTGCTAGGAAACCTCTTCACAAATAAAACATATTTTAAAAATGAGTGGAATAGTTCACCGGCTTCCTGGACCACAGAACAGGAAGAATCCCACCAACCTCTCGAAGAAGTTCCTTGGAGCAGGATAGGTACTTTTTATCTAAGGACGTTATCAAGTCCCGGAGTTGGCCACACAAACTGCAGCCCTGAACGTTCTCCAGCCGCCGCCTGGCATCGGCTGTCACCCTGAATGTCCCCGTGTCCCCGTGACTGCCACCTGCTAAGTCCCCACGGGGACAGCACCGGGGCCTGCTTACCCCGCCCTGTAAATAAGACGTCCTGAGGAAGGACGCCCTCCCTCCCTCGGCACCGTCCGGCCCCTGCCAACAGGGGTGCGTTCACAGGCCTGCGGCCCAGAGCCGGCCCCTCCATGCACGTGGTGGGGATGGGAAGGGGGGCGGGGATCAGCGGCACCGGGCAGGGAACCCCATCTCTGCCCCTGCCCCGGGAAGGATCAAGGCAGGAGGAGACACGACCCGTGCGCCGTGGAGGGGAGGCCGGGCTTGCGGAGTGGGTCAGACGTAAAGGCTTCTCAACACTCGGCGGGGCTTTGAAGGACCCCCCCCCCACCCGCGGAACAGAAGAAGGAAAGGGCGGCGGCTGGCGATCAAACTCGCTGAGGTGACGACACCGTCTGGCCGGGGGACCTTGGGGCAGGGCCTCGCGTCCTGTCTCCTGCCTCCCACCGGTCTGGGGGCCCCGCCTTACAGCATCAGGACCAGTCCCTCGTGCCTAATCCACTCAGCGGAAGATGGTGAGGGGCTCCGGAAAAGAACTTAGTACAGAAACATGCTTCTCACCACAGAACCTCAAAGACGTGCGGCCTGGTGGCATTTTAACATGGAGAACGGGGTGGACCGTGGAGTCACGATCCAAGAGAGACGTCAGACACTACATAAGTGCTGGTGAGGGTAGCTCCGAGCACCCGTGGTTTATAAAGTGGATGGAAGGTTCATTTCTCTCTCATTTAAAGTCTGAGGAAGTGAAGGAGTCGGGGGCCGGGCTGATGACAGCATGTGTGAGGGACCCGCCCATTCATAGGATCTTCTCTGTGACCTCTGCCTCATGGCCCAAGATGGCTGCACGGTTCTCGCCATCATGTCCATGTTCTAGCCAGCAGCAAAAAGAAAGGGGAGAAGCCCATTCCAGTCCTTTTAAAGAAATTTCCTAAAAGGCGAACACACTCTACACCTGTTTATATCTCTTGTATCAGTTAGCTCAGGGTGGAGGGTGAGTAATGTAGTCGTTTTTCCTAAACTACACATGTTTGCCTGAGTCCAAATGCATGGGTGACATCGAGCTAAAATATGTTGAAGTCCTTGAGGAGTGAAATAAAGCGCCGAGGGGGTAAATGGCTGACAATGACACTAACTTCTCTCTCACACCAGCGGACAACTTCCGTCTTCCTTTACGACTCCAGATGGAAATGTTTACCGAGAATTCTCCCGGCAACCAGGATGGAGAGCAAAGGGGGTTAGACTGCCTTTCTTTCCTTCCTAAACCCCCAGCCCCTCGCCTCCCGGGAACACACGAAACGCAACACGGAAGCTGGTCAGACTTCGGCAGCAGAAACCCAAGGAAAGAGGACGGGGTGCCGAGATCAGGACACGCCATGCGCTCTGTTGGTCTTCCCAGGAGCCTGAGCGAGGTCGGCAAGGAGGGCCGGAGCCCAACCACAGAGGACGGTCTCTCTCAGTCATGGAACAGACCAGGTCCTCGCCTCGTCGACGCGCCCCTAACCCTTATTCCTACTAACATACTTGCGTCCCGTTATTGATTCGTAACAGCTCTTTATATAGAAGAAACAAAATGTCTGTCATCCTGCTGAAAACCAAAGTAAGCTTTAAGGAAACAACAGGTCTTGAAGAAAAACTCAGAATGAAGAGCCACCATTTGGGTTTTCTTCTTTTTAAAAATTTTTGTTAATTTTTTAATTAATTAATTTAATTAATGAGAGAGCGTGAGCTGGTGAGGGGAAGAGAGAGAGGGAGACACAGAATTGGAAGCAGCTCCAGGCTAAGAGCTGTCAGCACAGCCCGACTCGGGGCTTGAACCCACGAACTGAGATCATGACCTGAGCCGAAGTCGGAAGCTTCACCGACTGAGCCACCCAGGCGCCCCCGCCAGTTAGGTGTTTAAATTGTTGCACAGAATTAGGCAGAAATCTTTCTCGACCTAACAGAGTGAAGACGGCGATTAAGGACCGGGCAGATGCGAGAAAACCAAATGCTCCTCTACGTGAACTTCACTCCTCACCGAGCTTCCCACGTTGCTTGGACCATGACGTTCCCACTTGGGGACCTTCCGCACACCCCACTTCCAAAAGGGCCTCTTCTGAGGAGAAAACAGAGGAGGAGTGGCATGAACACGTTTTGAGAAGGTGCGGTGCCCTGTGTGGACGCGGAAAGGCCCGTGGAAGCTTCTGGAAACGGGCGAGGAAGAGCCCGACCTCCTCCCTTTGCTTCCCTTGTCCCTGCACGAAGACGGGCATCCCTGGCTGTGTCTGTGAGGCCGACATGGGTAGAGGAAGTAACTCCGAATAATCCTCCCAAGGTCCCTGCTCGGACCCGGTTCCGCCAAGACCCTGGACCCACGGAGGTCGTGGGCGACGCCCTGGGCCGCCCAGCAGTTGCTCCCAACAGGGGAAGAACTTGACAATTTCCGTCGTCCCTGGCGCGGGGTCCACGTCGGGGGGCACGGCCCCTCGGAGGCCCGGAGAACACGGCCTTGCTGCCTCAGCGTCTAGCAAGTCCTGGCGTCTGTAGCTGAGCAGTGAGAGACCCACCGGGGGGCCTGCTTTCTGCAGCCGCGGCTCTATGGGAAGACAGTCGACGCCACCAAGACGGAGTCCTCAATGGTGGGGACTCCCGGGGAGGTCCCTGATGGTGGGGACCCCCCAGCCCCCTGCACGTGGCCACTGCCGCTTTCATCCTGGCTCAGCCTGGGTGGGGGAGGTCCCCAACAGGCTCCGCTCGACCCAAGCAGGGAGGACAGGTTCCTCGTGTGAACGTGAGCTGCTCTGAACCGGATCCTCTGGCAGCAAGTGCAATGAAATCGGGGGACCCCTCGGAGCTCTGACCTCCCCGGCTCTGCCGCATGACCCAGCGGAGGCCAGACCAGACGCAGAGGGGCAGACCTCCTCCCCCCGGGCTGACTGACGGCCTGGCAGGGAACTTGAGAGAGAAACCTTGTAACTTGAGCCCCTGTGCCTGTGAGCGCTGAAAGCCCCGGAAGGCCCTGGCGAGTGTCCTGCTCGCTCATGGACCACATGTGGGGGGGGGGGGCGCTGACCTCCGGGGCTTTGAAGGCGGGAGCCTCCCCCAACACACGCGCACTCAAACGGGGCTCAGGAAAAGCAACAAGCAGAGAGCGGGAGAGGCTGGAAATCCTTTTCACACCCGCCTTCCAGACGGCGCAGGACGGGCTCTGGCAGAGTCGCGGGAGATCCTTAAACGCTGGAGTTAAGTCCTCCTTAAGGCTCTCCTGCTAATCGCTTAAGCCAACCAGCATCTTTACAAAATCGAGGGACTTTCCCCGAAGCCCTCTGTGCCGGGCGCTTCTAAGCCGAGGCTCCGCTCCCCCGACATCACGGGAAAGGCTCAGGCAACAGTTAATAAATCTTAAGACCTCGGGATGGATTTCATCTTCTGTGCAGAAAAAAAAGAAAAAAATGGGGGAAGATGTATATAATCTCAGGAAGGGAAGTAGGAGCAGGATCTAAGGGGCGCACGACATCTGCGGGCTTTGGAGAGACCCCGCGACCCCATCTGGGCCCCGCCTTCGGTCCGTCCACGGAGCGACTTTACCGGATGTCCGCCACGTGCATTTCTCTGGGGGGAAAGGACAGAGAAGGTTCACGATCTCCTCTCCCCCTCACACACACGCGCGTGTGCTCACACACGCGGTCTCCCATCGTTAGCGGTTTTCATCGGTCTGGGACGTGTGTCCAGCCAACAACCGACGCTGGCTCCTCACGTAAGCCCCGCGGTCCGCACGGGGCCCCTCCCGGCGCTGCTCAGCCCGGGGGCTTTGTCGAGTGCGTGATGTCCCGGAGCCGCCATCCCCGGGTCCCGCGGAGCAGCCTTCCACACTCAAGAGTCCTCCGGGCCACCTGCTCATCCCACCCTCCCCCCCCAGCGCCCGGCAGCCACTGATGTGTCTCCTCTCTGTAGCTGTGCCTCTTCCAGAACGCCCTGTAGTCCGGGGCCTTGCCTCGGTGGCTGCCTTCCCCTAGGAATGTGCACGTAAGGTTCCTGTGTCTTTTCAAGGCTTGACGACTCAGTTCTTGTCACCACCGAATAATATCCCGGCGTCTGGGCGGAGCCCCGTCTGCTTACCGTCCCCCACTGACGGGCATCTTGGCTGCTTCTGAGTTTTGACAACTTTGAAGAACGCTGCGCCGAACATCCGTGTGCGGGTTGTGCGGACATGACTTTCCACCCCTTCTGGGTGAAGAAAGAGAAGCACGTGCAGGATGGGATGAGCCTGCGTTCTGCCGACTGTCTCCCCACGGGGGCGGCGCCGCTTCCCGCTCCCACCAGCCCAGAGCGGCGCCCCCGCTGCCCCGCACCCCCGCCCGCACCGGGCGGCGCCGGCGCTCTGGATGCCAGCCCCCTGCGTCCCGGGCTGCCGTTCTGACCGAGAGGACTTGCGGGCACAGAGCAGACACCTGACACGGGAGCCGCGCAGACATCGACACCCCCGACCTCGCAGACCAGGGACGGCCTCCTCTGCAGGCACGTGGGGTCAAACGGAAGCGTGGCATCTTTGGAGAGTGGGGGGTGGGGCCCCCGCACTTGAAACGCACCAGCAGAGCACTTGGCGTCGCCGCCGACAGCGCAGGAGGGCGCCCGTCTCTCCACACCCTCGCCAGCATCTGCGGTCTCCTGATTTGTCCATTTTAGCCACTCCGACCGGCGTGAGGTGGCGTCTCTGTGTGGCTTTGATTTGTGTTTCCATCAACAGATGAATCGATCAAGAGGATGTGGTTTATATAGACAGTGAAATACTACTCGGCGACGAGAAAGAACGAAATCCTGCCGTTGGCAGCACCACGGACGGAGCTGGAGGGCCTTCTGCGGAGGGAAGGCCGTCAGAGAGGCAGAGACCAGATGTTCTCACTCGTACGTGGAACTTGAGAAACTGAACAGAAGACCATGGGGGAAGGGAAGGGGGGAGATAGTTACAGAGAGGGAGGGAGACAAATCGTAAGAGACTCATAAACACAGAGAACAAACTGAGGGTGGATGGGTGGGGGGAGGGGAAGTGGGGGAGGGGCGTGGAGGAGGGCCCTGGTTGGGATGAGCACTGGGTGTTGTTTGTAAGCGATGAATCATGGGAATCTGCCCCCAAAACCAAGAGCACACTGTATCCACTGTATGTTAGCCAACCTGACAACAAATTATATTAAAAACAAAAAATAAATAAAATAAAACAACCGCATTATAAAATCTCAAAAAAATAAGATTAAAAAAACAAAAGAAATACACAAGCACACCTAGGATGCTGTGAGGTAAGGATGCCTCCCAGTCCCGGGAGGAGACAACCAGTGACGGGTCCCCTGGCTGGTCCCTCAGGTTTGCCACACTCCCGTCATACCCGGAGCCAACCTGCATTTCTGTCCACAGGCTTCTGAAGACACACCTTATTTCCTTCCACACAAGGGCCCGACGTGCACTCTGGGGTCACAGTGGACCTCAGCAGCCCAGGGCTGTCACCACGAACTTCTTCTCTAAACAGCTTTATCTTTTACTTTCCTCGCCACAACTTCACCCAAGAAATGCTCCCTTGGGTGTTTGAGGCCTCTGCTAGCCACACCCTAACGACACTTCACGGATCTGGAAATCAACACCCACCATCTGGAACCTGATCCAAACCAGAATTCGGCAAAACACACAAAAAGTCCGAGTATCCGAAAGTTTTCCTTAAAGGTCACGGGACGGGATTTCCTAAAGCAGGAAATTTCTTTCCTAGAGGAACAGAAGTCTGTCTTTTTTACCCTTTCTTCAGGCAATTCTAATTAGCTTCCTCATTTGTTTTTTCTTTTTTTTACTTTTTTTTTAAATGATTTTTATTTATTTTTGAGAGACAGAGAGAGACTGCGTGAACAGGGGAGGGGCAGAGAGAGAGGGAGACACAGAATCCGAAGCAGCTCCAGGCTCTGAGCTGTCAGCACAGAGGCCAACGCGGGGCCCGAACCCACGAACCATGAGATCATGACTCGAGCTGAAGCCGGACGCCCAACCGACTGAGCCACCCAGGCGCCCCCCTCATTTGTGTTTTCATGGACAAAATGAAAACGGGGTGACTGGGGCTGTAAAAGCCAGAATGCCCACGGGGCTCCCTGAGGACGGGGAGGAAGTCATAAATATCAGCAGAAGGAGCTGGAAAAAAGCAGACAGTGGCTTCAACGCTCTCGAACTTGAGTCATGTGAGGTCCTTCCCTCCGAAGATCCACAGATCCACCGCCCTCGACGGGTTTTAATAAGAGGCCGTGTTACCGTCAGATTTGCTAACGACGACCCAGAACAGAACTAGCCCCCGCCTTCCGCAGAAGCTGATAGAGAAGTCTGTGTCCTGTGCGTGGTGACTGAGTAATCCTACCTCCATGAGCCGGACTCCACACTGCGCTGTGATCCCAACGGTTCCCAGGGCCAGGGTCCCGCCTGGCGCGTCAGGGAGGAGCCTGACGTCTCGCGGTCATCTCAAAGATGCTCGGTGCAGACTGGGCGCCTGGGGGGCTCCGTGGGGTGAGCGTCTGACCTCGGCTCAGTCATGATCTCGAAGTTGGTGAGTTCAAGCCCCGTGTCGGGCTCTGTGCTGACAGCCTGGAGTCTGCTTGGGATCCTCTGTACCTCCCCGATTCTCTCTCTCTCTCTCTCAAAAGTATATACACATTAAAATTTTAAAAAAAAGATGCTAGTGTGAACCTACCCAGCTGCTCGGGACCCCGAGCTACACGTTGAAGAGAAAACACTGTGTCTGGTCCTTGAACGACCCGGTCATGTCCCTTCAAGAGCTTCTCGGGTAAGCAGGGGGAAATCGAGGCAGGACGGGCAGCGTGAACAGCCTGCACCAGAGCGCTAAGACTTTAGAGCAGAGAAAAGGGTGTGAAGCCGGAACAACGTAGGCCCTAGATGCCCTTGCTGGAGGCTTCGGGAGCCACACAGCTGGCCCCTGGGGGGCCACAGCCCTCAGCGTCCCTAGCATGAGGGGCGCGCACGCTTGTGAACGGGGTAAGAAAACAAGTCTACCCCTAAGTTAACGCATCCGAGTCGAGAGCTCCACAAGGAAGGAATCAAGCAGACGGGAAATCGTCCAAACGCCAAGATAAAACGTGCGACAGAGAGCTTTGGAAATACGAGGCGGGGTGCGGCGAACGCTCCCCAGGAAAAGAACCGGCAAAGAGGCTGGCGTGACTGCAAAGGGCCGGAGGGAACAGCGCCGAGAACACCGAAACCCGCGACGGAAGAAATTTCGCTTCCAGAACAGCTCAGTGCAGAGGAGATTCATGACTCTTAGTTTTCCGCTCGGCCCCCGGGAGGGTGGGTGGCTTCACGCCGTCCCCCAAGGACACTGCATCCCAGGAAAGCAGGAAAAGACGGAAATGTGACGGAAAGCCCGTCTTGGAGAAACCCACGCTGTTTCCTAAAGCCGCTTCCTGACGCAGCGTCGCTCCGGTGACGGCCGAGGCTGGGCTGGGGACGCAGCGTGGGGTCCGGGAACCACGGGGAAGTGGAATCAGGGGCCGCGCTCCAGCGCGGTGATAATGACTGTTACCTTGTCATTCCCCGTTGCGCGTCACACGCCAGACACTAGAGTCTTCAGGCACAGTGCTGCGGAAACGGCTGTGGTCATGAAGGAACCTGCTAACGAGATCAGAGACCAGGAAAACAGGCGCGAGGAGGAGGAGGAGGACAGGAGAAGGAGGGAGCTCTCTGCCTGGACCTCGCTCCCTCCACGCTCCCGGACGCGCCGCCCCTCCGGCTCTCCTGGAGGTGACAGAGGCCGCCAGCTGAGACACCGTGGGGTCTCGGGCCATCTGCTCCCCAGAGGCCCAGAGGAGAGGCGAGCTTGCTCTGTGCCACCTTCTCCAGGAAGCCCCTCTGGACTAAACGGCAACTGGGCAGGGATGTGCGCTTTCCCGACTCTCAGAAGGGAAAGAAAGGCCACGGCAGAGACGTGGGTTCCCTAAGGCTGCGTCACGGGGACTTCCGCTTCATCTAGCGTCTGTCTGCAGCTGCTGGAGAGAGGAAATGCCGCCACGGCCTCGGGACGGACAGATGGCTCCCCAGGATGGCTGCCCATCGAGGTTGGCCGCGCTCAGCCGTTAGCCTAGTGGAAACAGTAGCAGACCCTTTGGATAAATGGCTGCCTATTCGAGAAAAAGGATGCGTGTGTGATATTTAAATTGTAGAGCAAAACAAAAAGAGTGATTTCTCAACCTTTCCAAAGAATGGCCTCGCCGCAAATAGAAACTCGGTTTTAAATATAGAGTCGCAGCCAGGACGCCTTCATCATATAATTAGTTAACGGGAGACACTCAGTTATGAAGCGGGTGCCCATGTCGGCACCAATCCACCCCCCCCCCCAGAATTACAGACTGTGCGGACGAGATTGTGTTCCTCACAAAACGCCGTAATGACCATGTATATAAATAAGTAAGCATCTGTTTACATATGCACATATTTAAATGTGGTAATAAAGGCACACGTATTTTTATAAATTCGGCGTCTTCCGTCTAATGAGCAAACTCCAAGACAATTCTATTTTATCCTGTGCGATAGTATGAGTAGTAATTAAACCAAAACCACTTAAACATTTATTGCCCGATATTAGACAAGTGTTTTCACAGGCAAGCTGGTTCTATTTATCTAAAACACAAAATTATAATGGAAAATTACCCCGATCACTTAAACTCCAATACTACCGTAGCAAAATAACACTGTTTCCCCCCCATTGATCTAATTTAATGAGCGGGGATAAAGCAGTGTGGATAATTAAGGATCAGATCTAGGAGGGTGTCTACAATTCCGGGAGAGGCGAGGTATGGAGTGACAGAGAGCACGCAAGGGTGGGGGGGAGCGAGTTCTGGGTTCACCCCTGCACATCCAGGAAAGGGGCTCGAGCTGTGGCTAAGCGACCGGATGGCTCCCCGTCCCCCTTACTCGCTGGGTGTCCTTGGGCACGTCAGTCACCCTCTCTGTGCCTCCACACACCCATCTGTAGCATGGGACAAGGCACACACCTACCGCGGGGGCTGCAGGGAGCACTGACAGGTTAAATCCGGCTTTGCCAGCCACTGCGTGAACCGGCCCTGTTACCTGGTTTTGCCCCACATTTCCTCTTCTGTCAAAGGAGAATAACTGTTGGCCCTTCCCGCAGGCTGCCTCGACCACCGAGGTTCTCCGGGCAGGCGGCTGCGGGTCTGCGCCGGCCTCTGAGGCCGTGACTGAGCTTTCTTGACAGTTCACACACGCGCACACACAGCTCACACACACACACAGCTCACACACGCGCACACACAGATATGCAGGGGACTCGGACCCTGACGTGTCATGCCGAACCGCAGGGGCGTCTCTGCGTGTGTCCTGTCCCCGCGGGTTCACGCGGTCCAGAGGCCACAGGCCCCACAGAGCCACCGGGCTGCGTCCCCGACCCGGGCACTCGGCCGCCTGGCAGAGGCGCAGACAAGCGCAGCCCTTAGGAGAAGAAAGAAGGTCTCTCGCACAGGACTGGGAAACGCCCGGTCCCCTCCTGCGGAGGACGAGACGGGCCCAGGCACGCGGTGGGCACTTGAGGGCACGGGACGCACAGCCTGTCCCCGGCCGTCCTGGCGCCAGGTGCCCCCGGCAGCTGCCGCCGCGGTCGTGGCCTCCTGGTTTTCATCCTTCAGGAGACTCGGAGGCAGTGCCGGAGGGTCTGGGCTTAGAACCTTGACAGGTGAGAATTACATGGTCTGTCGCTTCTAGAAGCCGCTGCGGCTCGCCGCGGAGCACGAGAGAGGAGAGACTTGTGCGGGACGAGCTGCTAACAATCGTGAAGCGCAAGACGGCGAACCGAGCGGCTCCTCATATTAATATTTCCAGATGACAGTCCCGGCGCTGGCGGACACGCGGCTCCTCCAGCAGCAGGCAAAGCACAGCGGAGCAGCCAGGAGCACAGCCCCGCCTGAGCCCGGCACCGGCTCTGCCCCCCGAGAAGCAGAGGCCTGCGCGGGCGCGGGAGTCTGGGACGCACGTGGAAAACAGCCGAAATCCGTTCCGGGGGGGCCGTCCCCACGTGCGCAGACCCCGCGGGGACACCCTGACCCCCCAGGACGGGCACGAGTGGCCCTGACCCCCGGTGTCTGCAGGGCTGGAGCCTGAAGCCGTCACGTTGGGGTCACAAAGCCAACGGAGAAAGATACACGGAGACCCCCTGTTCACCCGGTTCCCAAACCACTTCCCTTTCCGATGAGCCTCTAGTGCCGACAGCCTCACAGTTAGGGACCGGAAAATGGACACCAGAGTCCCAGCAGGGGCTGCCTCTGGACAGACAGACAGGGATGGAGAGGGAGGGGCGGACGGGGAGCACGTTCTGGGGAAGGGGTAGTCAGGATTTCCACGTCATCAGCAAAACTGGATTTATATTTTGTAATTAGACAAAAAGCATCCGAGGCAAACACAACACAATGTCAGCCTCTGTGGTCCCGGGACGGATGCTCACGACTTCGTTTTCTGTCCCTGTCTGTCTGTCCTAATGACCTTTTTTTTTTTTTTTTTACAGTCCCTCTCTTCATTTTTATGACTGGGGTTCACAGTCACGTGTATGGAACTCTGATGTTTCTAATGGCTCCCTTTTCAGTTCTTTCTGCTGATTGAAAACCAATGGATGGTATTTTCCGCTAACGGCAAGATTTTTTTTTCATACCAGCGATCCCGAGTAGGAAAGTGAGTCACGACCGAGCACAGGCATGTGCGGATGATTTACCAAAGAAAACAGAGGGGTTCCAAGCAGACAGAGTCCGTCAGGACACAGTCCACACGGAGAGAGCTTCCCTTCAATAAATCTATTAGATACTTTGAAACCCACGTTGGCGTCGCACGCGCAAGCTTAGTTCTAAAATTTTTCATGTTTATTTATTTTTGAGAGAGACAGAGAGACAGAGTACAGCAGGGGAGGGGCAGAGAGAGAGGGAGACACAGAATGTGAAGCAGCTCCAGGCTCCGAGCTGTCAGCACAGAGCCCGACGCGGGACTCGAACTCATGAACCAATAGATCCTGACCTGAGCCCCGGGGAACCCCTCAAGCTGAGTCCTGGTGGCAGAGCCGGGAGTGCAGCGGGACCACGGAGCGGACGGTTCTGCGGAGCTCCCCAGGGGCGCTGGCTGGGGCCGCCCCCCACCGGCCACGTTATGCACACATGTGTTTGCACGCCCAGAGAGGCGCCTGTGGACTGCTTGTTTTCCAGAAGACAGAGATGAACTCAGATGAAGAGTCACTTTCCTTTGGGCTGGAGAGGGCTGCCGGCCAGGACGAGGCTCATCCACCCCACGGCTCACGGGTCACCCCCTCTCTCCTCACTGATGCCCGGGCACAACCGGGACACCAGAGGCCCCTCGCCTCCAGGCCAACAGATGGCCCTGTGCCACGTGGGCAGCAAAGATGCACGTGCACACAGGCACCTGGGCGGGAGGCGGTCGGGAGCCTCGTCAGCCGGCATCTAGCAGCTTCCATGAATAGATCGAACCCCGGCATCTGACTGAGGGTGATCCGATCAGCATCTGGCTCTATGTTCAAGGGGCATTTTTCCTTATTGAGGTTTAGCAGTCCAGACATCTGGGGACCAGCTTAATGGTGTCCACATGCCTTCTCCACGGGGTCCAGCTCGGGGCCCCCATCCCCCCGCCGTGGCGGCCTCTCCGTGACAGGAGCAGCAGGAGGCGCAGAGACCGGGGGCCCGGGACCACCAGACCCCGCGCTCCATCCGAACACCAAGGGACATCTGTCTGCAGGATGAATATTCAAACCGTCTCCCTGTGTCCAGACAAAAAGAAGAAAGAACAGCAGGACCCCGGGTGGGGAAAACTCAACTTCATTCGACTCCTCCTCTCAGAACCGGTATTTTCACAGCCGAGTAAAATGTCATCCTCCGGCCGCAGAGGCTCCCGCCCCCAGGCTCCAGGCGGTTTACAAAGGCCCCGGGGCCTCAAGGCCTCCTCTCCGCCTCCCCAACCGACTCCCTGATCGCGGGCTGTGCACAGGGTATTAAAAAAATTTTTTTTTAACAGAAAGGGAAAAAGAATACCCAACTATGCTAAGAACAGAGTTTTCATCCCTCAGCCGTCCCAAAGTTCTGCCGTGCTGGGTCCTTTAAGGGCGGGATGCCGAGTTACATGCACGAAACAAGGAGAAACGGTTTCTGAGCAAGTGGGTGACCGCAGCGCTGCCCTTGGCCGGGAAGAGAAGCTCCGGTCCCTCGTGAGGCCCCGTCCCTCTCGGAATCCCAGGGCCCGAGGCAGAAGGGTCTAACTCAAGAGATCAGCCCGTGGAGATTCCCATGGAAACCAGCAGGGAGGGAAGAGGGAAGGAGATTGAGCATTAAGGATACCAAGGGACAAATGTCAGCACGGACCCGAACTTGGGCTTCCTGCTGCGGAGGGGAGGTTTGGGTCACAGGATCCGAACGACTCTGGGGCTTCGTATTTGGTTTAATCACAACAGGGCTGTTCAGGGTCCCCCCTCGACAGCCAGTGCCTCCGCCCCCTCCCTCAGGTCGCCCGATGTCACGGTCCGGCCTCATCCTGACGGGACCTGTCGTGTTCACCTGACTCTTCCATCAGCTCGTCTGAAATCCAGCCTTGCTCCCAGCAATTACAGGGCACTGAAGCTTTGACGAGCTGGTTATTTTCAAATAGTTCAGCTTAACAATAATTTTGAGGGGCACCCGGGGGGCTCAGCACGTGAAATACCGATGCTTGATCTCGGCTCAGGTCACGATCTCACGGTTCATGCTGACAATGCAGAGCCTGCTGGGGATTCTCTCCCTGCCTCTCTCTGCCCCTCCCCTGCTTGCTCTCTCTTCCTCTCTCTCTCTCTTAAAATAAACATCAAAAAAATGACTCTGACAGCATGGCCACCCAGCCACTCCCTCTCTCCCCCCTTCTTTACTTGTTACCACACCTGACGCCTCCCTACTTGTCCCTGTGCACCTGTCCCCGCCCTGGGGAACATGGCTCAGAACTGCCTGCCCGGGAGTGTCCGTCCACATAGGAAGGAGTCAGTCAATGGGACCACAAGCCACGGATCCCACCTGCCTTCCGATGCCATCTGTGACACAGCCAACGGGTTCTGGAAAGAAAGACAACCAAAAGGGAAAAGAAAATCACTAAACGCTCCCCCCCCCGCAATTTTGTTTTACATTTCCTCCCCACCACACAGATCACCAATCTTAAGCTTTCCAGAATTAAGCAAATTTAAGGTAAAAATCAATCAATCAAAATAGAAAAATGAGGCTCTGCTTTATAAAAATACAATTAATTCCTGAGCACTGTTTGACTGCGTTGTTGAGAAAGGAAACAAAAACTGTATTATGATGTAATGGGATTTGGGAGCCAAAGGACCCGGGAGTCTCCACGCCGCCCAGCCCCCTGCCTTCCACACGCCCAGTTCTGGGAGTAGGTGCAGCCACACAAGGGCTGGTGGACGTCTAGCCCGGATACCCCGCCTCTCGCCAGGCTGTGGACACATCATGGCCGGAGCTGCCTCCCCCCGCCCCGGCTACGGCTCCCATTCCCGATCCTGGAGAGGTCTGGGCTGCCCAGGAGTGTGAGAGGCTCATGGGATGGAGAACCAAGGTCCCCCTGCAGGTCAGCGACGGTCTGTGAATCAGCCTTTGGCAGACATGTGACATCAGCCCAAGGCAGGGAAGAATCCATCTCTGTAATTGTTTCTAGCAGGTCTGCGGACCTGAAAAGTGCCGCCCTCCCACATTAGGCCGAACAGCCCTCTCCTTCCCAGGGAATCCGATGGGGGAGGGCCCAGGGGGGCGGGGCGTCCGGTTGCGAGAGGCCGTGGTGGGGCGGGGGTGGTGAGCAGAGACACAGAACCAAGATGGATTTTTGCCCTAATGCTTACCGTGGAGTTTGGTTAGCGATGAGGTCTGCCCTTGCATGTATCAAAAAGATAACACGCTGTCTCAGGGGCGTCTTTCCACCTAACTGACTGAAATGGTATTTCTCTCTGAAAAGACGGGCACTGATTCATTCATCCCCAGACAGAGTGGCTGCTGGCGTGTCCTGGGTTCCCCCTGGGCCCCAGGACTCTCCCTCAGCGCAGACTCAACGTGTGTGCAAGCAGGGGCCACGTCTGTCCACGTGGGGCCACGAGGCCAGGAGCGAGGACTGGAAGGCAGCGCAGAGCGTTAGGGGCCCGGCAGCCACGGTGGGGATGTCCTAACATCACCAGGATGCTCTCGCTCCTGGGAGGGCAGGTTGCCGGCGGGAAAACGTGCCCGGACCAGTCCAGGTTACCAAACGGCGGCCAACAGGACTCCCCGGGGAGGGGCAGGGGGACATCCGGTCCCTGTCAGAAATGGCCCCAACGTGTAAATGGCCACAATCTGTGTGGCCCATGGTGACCACCCCAGGCAGGGAAGTACGCGTCCAAACGAAAACACCTCCAAGGCCTGTTGGCGAAACCCCAGCAAAGAGAACGTAGGAACTGCCTATTCTAAGTGCCATTTACAAAGATCACATCCACATACATGTTCTTTTACACGTAAGTTCGCACAGGCATACAATTCACACACGTGCACACACGCGAGCTTTTATTTTCTGGAAGGATCACAACATAATACTGATGGTCCCACACGGGGAACTCAGCAAGGGTCAGTCCTCACGGTCACCTTCCTGCGATGGTCCTACTTTTGGACCAGATGCAGATACAGTGGGGGGCGGCGGTGTCACTTTAAATTCCCAAGAGGACTGTGTGGACGTTGACCTTATGGGCTGGGGTTAGTCTCTCTGTGTTTCTCTATGTCACGTGCACAGCTCCCACCACGAAGTCAACCACTGCAAACAAGACGGACAGGAGGCCTCGTGAGCCGCGGCCCAGCCCGTCCCGGGCACCAGAGGCCACGCCTGCCCTGCACGGGGACCGGGCCCCTCGGCGCACCAGCCCCGGTGGCCCCTTCCCCCGACCCCACCTCCGTCCGCTCTGCTGCTGGGAATCCGGCGTCAGGGATTTACACTTAGGGATTCATAACGCCTGACTTTAAAAAGAAATCAGTGGTTTACACCTAACTCTGTTTTTGAACATGAGAACAGCAAACAAAAACAAAAAACTGGAAATGATCCCAATGTCTGTTCCTGGGACCGAACATAATCGTGAAAGTTTTCTCAAAGATAATTTCCGGACATAAAGGAACGCTCCAAAAATGACAGGAGACGGCAAACAGGAATCTGTACGAGAACCTGGAAACAGCATCGGTTTTAACTTTGCAAACCGACCAACCGCACAGTTGGGCACATGCGCGCGGACGTCGATGGCGGAGGGTGCGCGAGGGAGCAGGTGATCCGAGGGATGGGCCGGAAGTGCGCGGAGTGACCGGCGGTCGGCGTCACGGGCGGGGGACGACCGTGGTCCTCCTCCTCCTCCACGTCCTTCTCGGTTTGCCGTCTGCAAACCCACGACGGGGAGGACGCCCCAGGGGACAGCGACCTGGCACCTGGCTGGAGCACAGGCCTTGCCTCCGGGTCTGTGCCGGGTCCGCGCCTGGCTCTGCCGCGGGGGGACCCAGGGGCTCCCGGAGCCAGACAGCGTGTGCCAGGGATGAGCCTCGCCTGGCGCAGAGCGCGTGTGGGCAACACACGACCCGCCCCTTACCCGACGACGGGCCGCATTGTCCCCGACGGGCCGCATTGTCCCCGACGGGCCGCACTGTCCCTGAGGCCCTGCCAGGAGGCGCCCCTACCTTCCGGACATCCACGCCCTCCCTGCCTTCCCGTCTTTCCTTTCTCTCTTCCTCCCTCCCTGACTCAATGGCAGCAGCACCCTCCGCCCCCCACTTCGCCTCGGGCACCGATGGGGTGGGGGGGGGCTCCGGCCCTGAGCGCGGGGCACCTGCCGTCGGGGGGCTGCCTTCCCGCCCCTCCAGGATGCTGTCTTGCAAGGGAATTACATTTTCTCCGCTGCGATTGGCCCCCCACTGGTCCATGATCTGCGCTCTGTCACCGCGCTCAGTGGCCACGCGGGCAGATTCTATCTGGAGCCTGGGGAGGCGCAGAGGCGCTATCAGTAATCTAATTCCACAGCCTGGTGCAGGAGCCGGTATTATCACAGCAAAGCCTCGCCTCCTGCTATATTGATTTTTATATTAACAATAAAGGACAGCTGGTCCCTTTGCGAGCGAGGCTGTGAAGTCAAGATGCACATCCCCACTTCCCTCTTGGGCTGCAATTTGTGAATATTCTCGGCCTGAGATTCCTGCTTTGTCATGCCTGACGATCTCGCCTTTTAGGCCGGTGGGCGCTCGGTTCCGCGGACCGCGGCTGCGGGCCAATCCTCCGCTGATGGACCGAACGCTCTGGCTTCCACGTTCCCGATCAGCAGGCGCGGGGCACCTCGCCTCTCTTCTCGGTTATTTCGTTTTCCCCGCACGGAGCCGGGGCCTCGTGGAAATCTCTCTCTTGGAGTTAGTGTTTGGATTCTGCGTTTCTTCCAGAAGTTTTCTTCCCTGATGCTCTCGACGCTTCACCAGAAGAAACACAGACTAGCTTGTCTGTGGCGGGCCGCGCACTCTCCCTCGCCAGGACGGGGGCCCACGGGGGCAGGGACCCCATCCAGGGACTCTGGCCAACTCGCTCACAGGTGTGTCTGCTGTTGCAGACAGTGGACGTGCTTGAAGATACATGCTGAATGAATGGATGAGTTCTGCTTTATTTAGCATAATAAACGGTGCATATTCAACCTTCCCTGAGCCTGGTCCTGCTTATCAGCTCCATGGGCGTCTCTCCCTCAGTATGGACGGAGCGGCGGGGCGAAAACTGTCAGTCTGTACACAAGGCAGGAAGCCTTCCAGAAAACCAGGGTTTCACCTGGAGATGATTCAGTGCTCACTTGTAACTGATGCCCCAAATGTTAACTAAAATAGCAAAACCCCTAGATGCTTCTACAGGGTCTTCTTGGGGAGTTTCCTGGTCTGATTTCTTCTGGCACTGCGCCTTTGCCACATCCCCCCGCCCCCAGGCCTTGAAGCGAGCTTGTGCCAGTGACCCGAGTGCGCAGAGAGGACACAGGCCCCTGTCCCAGGGCATTGTGTTTGGCGTCACCCTAACAGGCACGCTCTGCTTCCCACTGCGCACACTGTTTGCAAAGACAGGGGTCTGGTGACTCGTTTCTGTTACAAATTGTCCTCCAAACTCGTGGCTTAAAATGTCAACTCTCACCTCGATCACACATCCGTCATTTGGGCAGGGCTCAGCCACGACACCCGGCCTCGGCTCTACGTGACGCGTCAAATACTGGGGACCAGAATCACCTTCACACTTGCTCACACGTCGGGCAGCTGACCTGGCTGTCAGTGGGACCGCCTGCCGGTACACGTGGCCGCCACACGTGGATTGTTTCTGCTCAACATGGCGGGTCCTGCGGGCAGGTGACCAGAGAGAGACAGAGGGGGCAGCGGGAGCCACGGCACCTGCTCCCATCTGGTCTGGGTGTCTCAGAGCATCACCAGCATATTCGATCTGTCGGAAATCACAAACCTGCCCACGTTCACAGGGAAGGGAGGTCATTCTCGCTTCTGTATGGGGCGTGGAAGGTCCTGGAAGAGTCGTTGTGAGATGTATTTGCCACCTTACCTGAGTCAAGGTCCTGCTTCCTACCAGGATGGGGGCTGGGTCATCCCGCACGCCCTCAGTCCTGGCAAATCGCCCAAGTGTGTACTCTCTCCTAGAAGGCCTCTCTGGAACCAGAGCTTCTACTGAGATAATTACGAGCTTACTCATGGTGGTCAGAAGTAACGCAGAGAGACGGGGGCTCTGCCCAGTTCTCCCGAGGGCGCCATCTTGCAAAACCACAGGACAGCCTGACCAGGACCCTGACACTGAGGCAACGCGCCCTCCCTGCTCACACTTCCCCACTTCGGTCATTTATGCCCGTCTGCCTTTAGTCCTGGACCGCTGTCACAGGTACCCATTCACGCGTCCACCACCACGGTCAAGGGACAGAGTCCCGGCGCCAGGGGACCTCCTGCTGTCCCATAGCCACGCCCACCTCCCCGATCCCATCCTGGCTCACGGATGCGTTCACCATTTCCAAAACTGATCTTTCTGAACACGTGATCTATATGGAATAACGCAGTGTGCAGCCTTTTAAGAATAAATTTCCGGGACAATTCAATCCAATAGATTTCTCTGACAATTCAATGGTGGCTTTCATCCACAGCCCTCCCCTCTTCGGGGCTCTGTAGTATTCCGTGGAATGGACGGACCACTGTTTGTGTATCCGGCCCCTGCTGAACTGGGGTCGTTGGTCTGTTTTTCGGGATAATGGCGCCCTGAGCAGCATGGCCCTATCTACTGAAAACCATGGTCAAGCTTCCCTTGATCTGCCCTGGCTCCCACACCGGTTTTTATGAGTCCCTGACAGGCTTCAGATGTGTTTTCTTCTGCTTTAATGATCCCAGACCAGCTCCTAACTCAGGCAGACCAGAGAACTGCCCTTGACACGCCCCTAGTGCAAGGCGTTCCCACCAACAGTCCAAGAAACAGAGACTGTGAAGTCTCCAATCTCTCAGGAACCTGTTTTAAAAACCCTTATTATCTTTTTGTATTTTGTATTCACTTAATTTATTTGTGGGGGGGAAGTGGGGCAGAGAGGTAGAGAGAGAGAGAGAGAGAGAGAGAGAGAGAATCCCAAGCAGGCTCCTTGCTCCATAAGGAGCTGGGGGAGGGGCTCAACCCCCCCACCGTAGGATCATGACCTGAGCTGAAATCAAGAGTTCGACACTCAAGCAACTGAGTCACCCAGGCGCCCCTTAAGGACCCTTATTCTCATCCTTCATGGTATCTTCACCTTCCGGACATGTCCCCGCCAACCGGCCTTGAAAGACAAATGAGCGTCAGCACCATAGTAGAAAGAAAAGAGGTACAGATCCGAAACCGCTGGCACAACAAACAATTCAGGAAAAAGTCACACTCTCAAAGCAACAAAAGCCAACAGAAAGAAAACTTTTGACGCAATCCTCAAGTGAACATTGATATACACTCAACATGCAAAGAACAGAAGCAAGAGAAGACAGAGGAGGTTCAGGCAGACTCTCCCTGTGACATTTCGCGGCATCTTGACTAGTGAAATAACAGGAGTTGATTTTATGACAAGGGTAAGTCACCTGAGAAAAATGCACTTAGATAGAACAGCCCACAGGAGCAAAACCAGAAGTGTTTTGAACAATAACTTTTGGAACTTAATGTTGAGTCTTATTAGACTATGGGGCAAGATAATTAAAGAAGTTGGGTTTTTTTTTCTTTTTTAATGTCCCTGAGATCCACAATCTTTATGCTGACGATTCTTTTTTAAGCACTGATGCTGATGTTTGTATCTCCTGTGAATGCCCAAGATCTTGCGGGGAGCAGGGATTTTCCTCAGACAGATGTCAGACTTGTCGTTGACATGTTTGCAAAGGTCCAGAGCGGGGAAGGACACGGAGGCTGGTTGGTTTGGGCTGAAAGGGGTTCAGTGTCCCTTCTTTCGATTACTGCGCCATCATTTCTTTTTTTTAATTTTTTTAAACATTTCTTTATTTTTGAGAGAGAGGGAGGGGCAGAGAGAGAGGGAGACACAGAATCCGAAGCAGGCTCCAGGCTCCGAGCTGTCAGCACAGAGCCCGACGCAGGGCTGGAACCCATGAGCTGTGAGATCATGACCTGAGCTGAAATCTGATGCTTAGCCGACAGAGCCCCCCAGAGGGCCCTGCGCCATCACGTCTAATCATGGGCAGTACCTTGCCTGCCTTGTGTGAGATGGGACAGGACTGTCACAGAAGCGTCCTGTCCCCACTCCACAGACAAAGCACGGGAGCCGCACTTGACCCAACAGCCCCTCCGGTCGATTCTGAAGCTTGAGCGGAATAAAGTAGAGACAGAAGACGATGGGGAGACCGTGATTCCATTAGTAACGCCCTGGTGGGGCTGCTGGGTTTCTGTTAACTAGACCTGGCTCTCTGCCTGGCTCCTGCTCCCTGATCACCGTAGCATCTTTTCTGGAATTCCTTCTCTGCCAGGGTAACGTGGAGTTCCTGTTGCTGACCCACCAGGACCCCTACTCCGTCAGGAACAGTGCTCCAGGATCCGAAACCCTCGGTCTAACGTGGTCGTATCCACCCCCCCTCACTCGGGCATCTTACCCCAAGTGACCGAGGTACAATATCTGATCCACAGGGAGTTTCAGGACCTACTCAGCTCTCACTGTCGAGGCGGAGACGCCTCCATGCCCTGGAGCAGAGGCGATCCGCCTTAGCGATCCAGGCGGCGCTCAGAACCCACAGCCTCTGGTTCCTCGTTACCTCCTCTCCCCCGGCGACTTGCCTCTCACGGGCAACAGATGACTTCCACCCAGGTTTCTTTGCCTTCCCAGTTTACCACTGGAGGGCTGCTATGCTGGAGCAGAACTCACCTCTCAGTGATCATTTGAAAAGACTCAATCTATTGACAACCCCCCACCCTGATGAAGTTTCGCCTGTCAATTGGTTAAAGCACAGACACACGAAATATGGGTTTTTATTTAAGGTTTGGTTAAAAAATGGCGTGCAATTAGCTGGCAACAGACGTGATCTCAGCTGGGGTTCAATTATGCTGTGGATGATAGTTCCCTGATTCAATACGGAGCTGTAATTAAGAATGTAATTAACTCTTGAGGTTGTCCTCAAGTCACACACCACGAGAACTCCGAACGACTCCGAACGACCCTCGTTCTGACACAGAAAGGCTTCGGCAAGTCAAATATCTCTCCAGGGGAGTGTGTGTTTTCACTTAGCATTTAAGTACATAAAACCATTGCGAACGGGCCCTGGGCCAGGATGTTGGGGGCATTTACAATGCCAGGGAAATGCAAGGCATAACTTTTCAAGCACCTGCTCCCTGGGACTCAGGGAGTGAGAAACTTGGAATTGGTTTTCATTACCGATGAAGAGCCATTTGCGGGAAGATGCACCCGAAGAGGAAACTCACAAGGGGTCCTATAGGAATTTACTCTCAAACACAAGTCAAGCTCAATGTCCCTTTCAGACGTCCATTTTTGAGTCTTCCCCGGCAAGCTGTAGGGCCGGGACCGTGTATGTTGTATTCACCGCGTCCTCAGGGTCAAGCCCTGCTCTGGAGTTTGAGCCTGTCCCCAAATACATGCCTCCTGCATTCATGACCTCACAAACATCCCGCTCTGTCTGTAGGCTATTTCCAATCGTGTATCTGAGGCCCTAGGATGGCCAGGATTTACCTGCTCCTAAAACAGCTGCAGTTCTCACTGATTTATGACCCCCATTCTCCTACAGAGTGCTGCTTTTCTAGAAACCCCTAAGGGAGTTATGTAAAAGAAAACAGAAAAGAAACAGACAGCATGTCAGACTTTCTCTTAGGCTTCCTGACTCATCGTTTATGTGTTGGTTTGTTTGCTGATAGATGTGGGCTTGTCTATTTTCAACCCTCTTGTGTTTTATCATCTGGTATTTGAACACCTAGTACCATGATCTGGAACCTCAGAACACCTAATATGCATTTCTGGCTTAAAAAGATACACTTACTGGGGCGCCTGGGTGGCTCGGTCAGTTAAGCTTCTGACTTCAGCTCAGGTCATGATCTCATGGTTTCTGGGTTCAAGTCCTGCATCCCTGCATCAGGTTCTGTGCTGATGGCTCAGGGACTGGAACATGCTTTGGATACTGTGTCTCTCTCTCTCTCTGCCCCTCCCCTGCTCATGCTCTGTCCTTCTCTGTCTCTCAAAAATAAATAAACGTTAAAAAATTTAAAAAAAAAAGATAAACTTATTAGTAGTTGAGTTGACTGAACGTCTGTTCTTACTTCTGTTTATTATAGAACCACATGGCAACATGGGTTGCTTCTGACTTTGTTCCTCAAAGAAACCAGTTAGGGAACGAGAAAATTTTGGGGCACCTGGGCGGCTCAGTCAGTTAAATGTCCGACTTCGGTTCAGGTCATGAGCTCACGGTTTGTGGGTTCGAGCCCCGCCGGGTCGGGCTCTGTGCTGACAGCTCAGAGCCAGGAGCCTGCTTCTGATTCTGTGTCTCCCTCCCCCTCTGCCCCTCCCCTGCTCACTCACTCTCTCTCAAAAATCAATAAACACATTTAAAAATTTTTTTAAAAAGAGAAAGTTTTGGTTAGGAAAACAATGTAGATATATAGACGTACATTTGGTCAGTAGAGAAAAGTCTATCCAGAAGATGATGGTGAAATACTTGGTTTTGAACATGGGAACTCCTCCCTGAGGATTACAGATATGTGTGGAAAGAATTCGGGCAAACAGAAAAATTCAAGCCTTCAGAGTATGTCTACGGCTGCATATTTTAAATGCTGGTGGGCGGGAGCCATTCTAAAAATTCAGGTTAAGTGGGAATACGTATCCGAGTCCCAGATTTGGTTTTGGGTGATGAGTTTGCTGGTGTTTATCCCATTATTTTCACTAATTGAATAAATATAAGTGGGTACATTGAATAAATATAAATATAGTATCAATCTATAAATATAAGTGAGTTACAGCACAAAGAAGGGAGTGTATCATGGGCAAGAGTCATGATGAAGCAGGTCTGCACCTGTAGGCAAAAAAAAAAAAAAAGATAAAAATACAACAAAAAATTAAACCAAGACTGGTGTAACATGTAAATGTCAAAAATAAAATAGGCATATGAAAAATGGTTAATCATGATGAAGCAGGGACGGCCGCTTTCTGCTCCCCCTGCCCCAGAGGCTCATGGGACAGTCTAATTTTTAACTTGCACCCTGGTCTTTTGAAGCCGGCGACAGGGGAGCACATGGAGTCGGCCCCTCCCTCCCGGCCCCGCTTTCTCAAGCCGTGTTTCCAAATGCAAAGCCCCGCTTCCTTCAGAGATTTCACAGTTGACTTCAGCTCAGGGCTTTTCCTTTCCTCTCCTATTTTTTTTTTCTTTTCTCAGGTTTACTTTTATTTATTTTAGAGAAAGATACAAAGAGCAAGTGGGGGAGGGGCAGCGAGAGGAGAAAGAATTCCAAGCAGACTCTCTGCTGTCAGCCCAGAGCCGGACGTGGGGCTCGAACCCATGAACCGTGAGATCACGACCTGAGCCAAAACCAAGAGCCGGACACTTAACGCACTGCTCCACCCAGGGGCGCCTGGCTCAAGTCCTTTCTAAAGCGGATTGATGCCTACCATGCGCCTTCCCTAGACTGGAAAAGGCGGGTCTCCAGAGTCCGCTGAAACCCCCCAAACAAGCCTGTTGGGTCTGTTTTACCTTTGGGAGAGGAAAACAGGAAACTGAGGAAGGAGGGAGGGAGGGGGGGTCTGCACCCAGTGCCTTCACCAGAGCAGTTAGGCTGGGTCAGACCACCCGGGGCCCCACATGCCCAGAGCCGCCCTGATGGCGGGCGCAGGGTCACTGAGTCAGGGACAAAGGGAAGGACAAAGGTATTCCTGCATCACCCCCCCAACACACCCCTCCCCCTGGCCCCCGACGGAGGGGACCTCTCGGCCCTGCAGCGGCTGTAGCAAAGCGGGAGGCTGGAAACAACAGGACTTATTCTGCGCAGATCTGGAGGCCAGATGTCCGGGATCGAGGTGTCAGCGGGGCCGCACGGCCTCGGAAGGCTCCGGGGGGAATGTTACCATCTGGTGTCGCCGGCAGGCCTCGGCGATTCTGGGCCCTCCTCTGTGTGTGGGTCTCCGTGTCCTCTTATAAGGACCCCATCTCTGAACTTAGGGCCCCCTCAATCCAGTAGGACCTCATTTAACGCTAACTAACTGCACCACAGAAAGTCTTCTTCGGCTGCTCTGGGTGGGCGTGGACTTGGGGGGAGCCCTATTCCACCCACTCTACCGTCGGGGTCTCCCCGTGGCGGGCGGCACACAGTAGGTTCTCAGACCCTGAGGGATTCATAAGGGATCTTCCTGCCAAGGATACATCCCAGACCCGAACTCTGAACAGCCCGATCTCTCAGAAGGTCTGAGTGTCAGCTTTCGAGTCCTTCCCTCCCCGATTAAATTTTTTTCCTTACAAAACGCAGAAATCACCTAAAAAGTAAACACTCAGATCTGCAGTAAAGACTGAAATGGACAACATATTTCCCCCTCTTTTCCCACTCCAGGGATATTTTTGGCTCCAACAATAAGTGATTGAAGTAACAGATTTCTCCACCAGGCGAGATAAAAGTCCTTTGATCTCTGGGAGACTCTTGTTTGCTTTCTGTGCCAACAGTTATTAAATAGCTTCCAAGTTCAAGTGTCTCCCAGGGACCCTCGCCATTTCTGGGGTTCCCCCCCTTTCTTCTCCGGCTGTGAGTGATGGATTTAATCAACTTCTCAGACAGCTTGCCGTATAAAGAGAGTATCTAGCCTCAAACAAGGGGGGGCAGGTCTTTCTTCTTGGTGGGAGCGTGAAGATTCTCGAGGGAGAAGAAATATAATAAAGTAAATTAATCCCCATATGCTCAGTCATCTCCGCACCTTCCTGTTATAAACTCAGTTGTTCATACACTGTGTTTTCTCTGTAATTCTGCCCAGAGGGCCCATGGAGGAGATCACCTTGTACGACACACATATCCAGAGGCTGGGACTCCCCCCTCTCAGGGACCCCAGTCCCGCCACTTAATCGACGCCGCTCTGCCGGCCCCTCCACCATCCCAGGGGCTGTGTCCTGACTGGTCTGCTGATCATCGTAACGGGTCCTCCTGGGCCTTGCAGAGAGAAAACCTCTGTCTGCTGTGCCAGTAACCCCCAGTCCTGCTGTCAGAAATGGGTTTGGCTCACTGGTAATCAAGACGGAGAAATGCCTGTCGTGATACGGGGCAATCCTGGCCTCCAGGGAGAGAGCTCCCTCCCTGTCCCTGGGTCCGCGGTCAGCCTCCAGGAGATGGTGTGCAGGGCCCCCGGCGTGGAGACAGAGCCCAGACTGAAGGTCCCCAAGAGACCCTCGGGTGGTCACTTGGCTTCTCTGCTCGTGGGCAGGAAACAACGTGATGGCATCGCCCCAGGAGTGGGGTCGTGGGCTGGAAACCTGAGGCCCGGCAGTGACCCAGGCACCTCCCCCCCCAGCCCTCCCCCCACCCCCAAGTGCAGAGCCTCTCTGGCTCAGAGCAGAAGGGAGGCCGCCCTCTCTGTGGGCGGGAGACCTCGAGGGGAAGCGGCGGTGACCCTGGGCTCCTCCCCTTCCCGTGCGGCCAGTGAGCCGGTGGGGGGCCGAGCAGGAGGCTGGATGTGTGGCCTGGGCCACCGTCCCAAGGGTGGACTCAACAGCAAGGGAAAAGGCACCTGCTCCCCCACCCCGCCCCCCACTCCTCCTCTCTGCCCAGCCCAGGGACTCCCGAAGCCATCACGGATTCCGCGCACCGAGAACCAGCCAGGAAGGAAGGCCATTCCATTTCTCCTCCGTGGCCGCTGTGACAAATGACCATCACGGTGTGGGGCCGTGGCCTCATGGGACATTACCAAAAGGCCTCTCTCCTTGCTTGGGTGAGGACATCGATGCCCCTTCACGTGTCTCCTGGGTCCTGTGTCATCGCAGACACACCAGGGTCCCACCAGGCTGGCCTCACCCCGGCTCGGAGATGACAACGTCCGTCACCGCAGCGGTGGGGGCGGGGGCAGAATGCTTTCCACCACCTTTGAAAAATACCATTTCCTTCTACGGGAACCAAGGGAGACACGGTAATTGAACCTAAGAGCTAATTAGTTCACAGGAAGGAGGAACCTGAGTCCAGGAAGAAGAGACCAGAAGATGCTTCTAGCATCTCCCTTGGAGTCACCGGAGAGCCACCAAAGAGGGCCGGGGACCAGCCTGCAGCGTGTGCGGGGCGCTCAGCGGCTGCTCAGGGAAGGTCAGGGCCCGGGAGGGGGGACCCACAGGTACGGGGGTCTCGCCCAACCTCCCCCCGCAGCTGGAGAGACGCCGGCCTCTGCTACTTGCAGTCTTCCATTCATTCCACAACCTGGGCCCATCACGCGGCCGACCCAATCCCAGGCCCTTCTGGACTCCGGTCCCTGGGCTCCTCGGTACCACCTGCTGTCCGAAGTGCCGTGTTTCCAGAATGAGAGAAGGGAATGAATCCGGTCAGCACGGCCGAAAGGAAACAGGGAGGTGCCCTGGCCCAGACTCGGTAACACAGAAACACACCCAAAGTCACGGAGGTTTACCATCCCCAGAGGGTATTTTACGGGCTGCTGTGTGAGAGGCTGGGGGACGCGTTGGCCCAACAGACACCGGACCCAAGAGCTCAGCCGATGCCCCGAGAGCCGCGTCCCCGCGGGAGCCGGACGGCCACCAGCAGCTCCGGGCTGCACGACACAGGTGCAAAACAATGTTGTTACATCAGAAAAAGTGTAATTGTTGCAGCTGAAGCCCCCCCTGGCTGGTCCCGCGCTGACAACGCGCCAGCCTCTCAGCCAGCCACAGAGTCCCGTGAAATGCACGGCTCTCATTGGATGGGCCTCGGTCACGTGACCGCTTCGGGAGCCAGCGGGGAGCGGGGGCTGGAACCCCCAAACCAAGAGACTGGAAGCAGGGAGGCAGTCCCCCCAGAGGAGTGACCCCGTGGCCCCTTGAAACGAGCGCAATCCACGGGGGTGCCCGGATGGCGGGGACCCTCCCCGGCGACAGACAGCTGGACTCGGGTGCCGGGCCACGAAAGTCACGGAACAGCGAAATCTGGAGTTGTCCGGGATCCCGGCCATCGCAAGAGAGGACCGGGAACATTTATTCCGAAAAGAAACGGAAAAGTCAAAATGCCATTAAGAGATAATACAGTTTTTGCTTTCCTTAATTATTAATAGACGTCGAGGAATAATTTAGAGTTATATTAAAACTCGATGAAGGAATTCATAATACATTCGGGTCACAGGAGATTATGGAAATATCTGGCCTCATTTTCATGTCACCTGATAGAAATTTATCCTGCAAAACAATTGCGAAATGTAATAATGTACGTTAAAATATGGGCCCTTGAGAGCTTCGCTACTTTTTTTTTCAAGTTCCGAGAGCTGGGGCATAGAGTTTTATGAGCAGATGATTTTGCACGTCTTTCCTCAAATGTTCCTAGATTTCTAAGACACACGTTGGCCCCTGGTTGGGTGAACATCTGCACACTTCGACTCCGTGTCCGTCTCCCTGGCAGCATCCTGATTTTGAGGGGCGTTGGGGACGGGTATCACTCCTCCCAGACTGCCCAACCTCAGGGAAAAAGGAAGGTAACGTCCCTGCGAAGTGCCATCCATACCCCCAGTGCTGGGCACGTGACCCAACTGTGGCCAACAGGATTCTAGCCCAAGACTGAAGGTGGAGGATGCCGGGAAAAAGTGTCCTTCATTTGGGCGATGGTGAAAGCCTCCAGTGGCCTGTTCCCTTCACCCCTGTCATAATGATTCGGGGCATTCCAGAAGCTTCTAAGCCCCAGGGCCAAGCCCTTGGCCCAGTGCCAACCACAGCCAGGGCTGGAGACCTAGCATCACCGAAAGGCGGGCACCAGGGAAGACAGACAAACACCCCTCCCTCTCCTATTCCTGCAGCAGCTTCCCAGTCAGGCCGCTGTCACAAAATACAGCGGACAGGGGGGTGCTTGAAACAGCAGACATTCATCCCTCACGTTCTGGAGGTTGCAAGTCCAAGGTCAGGGCACCTGCACGGTCAGGTCCAGGTTGTAGAGGGCCCGCCGATCTCTGCCTGCATCCTCCCAGGGTGGAGGGGATGAGGGGGCAGTGTGGGGTCCCCTGTCAAGGGCACCAACCCCATTCATGATGGCCCCACCCTCCCATAGGCCCCGCCTCCTCCCATATAACCCCGAAGGTGGGGCTTCAACATGGACCGTGGGTGGACACATTCAGACCAGAGCAACCCTCCTTAACTCATTTTTCCTTTCCTCCCAAATGTAGCCATAATCCATCAGGCAGATGGGGGGAACGAGCGTCAGCGGAAGTTGACAAAGGCCGATTCCCTTTCTATGCCTTTCGTGAAGCCTCTGGAACCCAGAACGGTACCTGCTACGGAGACCCGGCCGCCAGGGGCACCTTACCCTCCGGTGCCATCGTCAGAGTCTCCCTTCAGCCTCTTCTAAAAATAACAAACGAAAAAGCGTAAACTGTCAAACTGCACAGAATTTCTTCACGGGGCAAAGAGGTGGGTCCTGAGCTGTGACTCTTAGTTGGGAACATTTGAAACCCAAGTCCACAGATGGAAGTTTTTCTAGGGATGAAAACTTTGCGTTTCTGGCTGGTATTGGGCACCTACTGTCTCTGCTGCCCAACACGTGACTGCGATGCGCACAGACTCAGACAGACCCCGCTAACTGCGCACCATGGAAGATCCTGAATGCCTGAGTTACGTCTCAAGGACACCCTCAAAATGGATTATGGGCTCCTTGAGATAATCTGCAAAATAGGCATCACGTCATAATTATAAACACCGCCTGCTACAGTCCGTTCACGGCACGGTCTGGTCTGCAGCGGCAAACGCCAAAACCCCAGGGTCACACAAGAAACAACTTCCACAAATCGGCGTTGTGCTCCCAAACCCCAGACGCCGAGGATTCTGGCATTACAGTCTCTTTGAAAGACTGAGTAAGAGGTTGGGGATGGTGGGGGCGGTGGAGGGGAGGGGGTTCCTATAACTGGCAATTTGCAAAAGACAACTCTTTAGTTGGCTGTGGGGAGTTCCTGCTTTTAATCACCAGCCAGTTCTGCCATTAGAGCATCGGGTAATGATGTTTAAATGTCATCTGATGCCCACTGCGGAACAGCTGTGGTCTCGTCATTCCTGATCATTTAATTATGAATAATAATAATGGGGGGGGGGCCATGAAACCGCAGCACAGAGCCACAGAATCATCTAAAATGCAGAGCAGACTTTGACTGTTAGAGAACACATTCACCATTCAGGGTTGATAAGACTTTGGGATTCAGGTCTTCGGGGGGGCAGCTTGGACAGTCTGGGGGGAAAGGGAGTCACTGCCAAGAAGGGTTACATATGCAAACAGGTGAAAGTCTAAGTCCCTTTCTCCCCTGAGTGGAACCCTCACTCTGGGGACCAACACATCACGTGCACAGCCTCTGAGGAAGGGCCGGTCAGAAGTGCACCCTGTGGCCCGTCTCTCACCACCCTGAACCTGCGGGCCATTGTCTCCTCGGCACTGGTCAGAGCCTGAGCCTCGGTATCCTGGTTCTTGCCCCTGCCCTTCTGCATGCCTTTCCTCCCAACCACCCTGTCCTGTCCCAGGAGCCCCTCCTGCCTCCAATGGCCGGATTCCCCGTTCTCTGCCTCTAAACCTTCAAGGTTACAGGAGTTTCGGGTGAAAACGGCGACTCAAGACTTCTGAAATCGGCATCTGAATTTCCCATAACTGTTTCACGTGTGCTGACGTTTTCTCCCCAAATAGACGTATATCTGGTGTTTCCAGAAGGCCGTTCCAAAGCTCAGCACGCACACACGTACACACGCACGCCACCTCTCACATGTGAAATTTTAGCAAATGCTGCTTCTAAATGCTGACGGAGGCTCGGTCTTCTGCACCTATTCCCTTTGTCAGAGAAAAAGATAAGGCGTGTTTAACAAAGTTAAAGGAAAGGGATGCGTTATGTCCTTGAAAATAATGTCTCTGTAATCTAATTACCTGTTAACTCATGACATCTGGTGATACTAATTGTATCAGTCAGTTTTGACGTGTAACAAACCACCCCAAAACTTAGTTGGCTTAAAACAATAACCCAGTAACTGAGCATTTGGCTCAGATTTCCGGGCTTTGCTGGGCTCACACCTGCGTTTACAGTGACAGGCTGGTGGGGACTGGCTGGTCAAGAATGACTTCAGCTGAGAAGACTCCTCCCAGTGGTGGTCCCTCAGCCTCTTTCAGCAGGTTCTCATGGTGACTGGATTGGTTCCAAGAGGGGGACAGAAGTACATGAGACCCCCTGGGGCCCCAACTCCAAGCAGATTGGCACAAGGTCACTTCCGCCAGGTCCCCTCGCTCGACACAGTCACAAGAATGGCTGGATTCAAGACGCAGGGAGGTTGGACTCTCCTCTTGGTGGGGGCAGCTGCAAAGTGGCCTGCATCCCCAGAAGGAGAAGTGTGGCCACTTCTGCAACCCGCCATGACACTCTATGCAAACTGCAGGCCCACAGGCCGGCTGCTCCTGATGCCTGAGGTTCAGGATCTCTTTCACCAGACTTGCTGCCTATGGGTAATCAGATGAATAACCGTATTATTTGGACTGACCAATGACTATGCGGCCAGGACTTGTTTTGAGAGACAGGCTTGAAATTCTGCGAACACTATTAAGACAATCCCTTGCCTTCTCTCCTTGAATGAAGAAAATGTTGGGAATCAGGGTCAGAAACAATGGATCCCTTTGCTGCTTTATCATCAGAACTCCTGCCAGTAAACTACCATTGTGAACAGTCTGGGGGGGGTGGGGGCCCTAGAAAAAAGGAGGTCATGCAAGGCTTCACCAGAGACCGTGTGGAAGCCGCTAAAAGCATGGACCTGTTTTCACTGATCAATTTCTTTCCACTTAAACAACAGGTAGACAGAATGATGACTTATGTTCAGTGAGCAGAAGACTGAATCCACATGGTCTGGTCAACGACTACAATTTGGGCTTCATCAGTATCCTTGGCCCCAAGTGATGAGGGGGCACAGGTCCTAAGGTCTTGGAAGGAAGGCTTTGGCCTATTCTGCCATTTTCCCATCACTTTCTGCTCCTGTGGAAGGAGATCATCCTGGGGGTGGGGAGGACCTTGGCCTTGGGGTCCACAGATGCCTCCCAAGCTGTTGGCTAAGGCGCCTATTTGGGGGGATTGATAAGTTGATACAGGAAGGTCTACAAATCAAAGTTGGAGAGACCCTGTTGGGGTAGCTCATCGGGCTAACCCCACCCAACTGTGAACCACCATCCAGCCCTCGTGCCTCCCACGCACACCAGTCACTTCCTGTTGACCGAGGCCCCAGCTCTGACGCTTTCACGTTGTCACGTGCACGTTCCTGACGTCCCTTGCGAACTTCCCAAGGTTCTCCCTTCTCCATCAGCATCTCATGTCATCTGCCCGCAGTCAACGCTCGGTAAGTCTCGTTAGCAAATCAGTGACACAACCTGGCACCCGGCAACTCTTGACTTGGCTCCTCCTGCACAGCCACGGCCTCCTGTGGACAGAGCGAGGGCCCCAGGCGTCTGGGTACATTTAGGGGCATTCCCAGGGGCACGGATAAAGCCAGGCCTAGAAGCACCCCCATGGGGACTGAGTCCTAGCACTGTCCAGGGAGCAGGCAATCTGATCGGCCACCACTTCCCTGGAGAACACGCATGAGCCCCTCCAGTCTGTGGGGAGAGGCAGGAACCCAACCAGACGACACAGGGACGTCGCTTCAGTGCTGCCCTGAAGCGATTCGGTGCTAATGACGTAAAACAGAAAGGAAACACAAAGTTCTCTCCCAGACTCCTGTCCCTGAAAGTTCACTAGGTCCCACCCAGCACATCCACGCCAGGCCCCAGGCGGCCTGACCACGTGACAGTCATGGCCCTCTTGCAGGCACTGTTAGGACTCAGCACCCGCTCTGGGGCCTATTTTGCCAAATCAACGCCAATGAAATGGATCCCTTTCCTCTGATCCTTGTCTTCTTTCCTCTTTTGGTGGTGATGGTGGTGTACAGAATAAAACTTAATAATTTAAAATGTGACTATTACCATCCCATATGGATGACTGCTCAGAAATAAAGGCAGATACCCAGGCCTAGGATGGCACATGGATTCAGGGGAGAATGTGGGCCAAACGGGGGCATTCTTGGCATGCCCCCACATGTGGGGTAAAAGGCGGTCACCCCTCGGCCCCTGAGTTTTGAGATTAGCTCAGCTCCACCACAGATTAAGCCACCAAATCCCAAGTTTCTAAGAGAGAGGCGTGTTCTCAACCCACCCCGGGCATGGGCATGGGTGTCCCCTCCTCTGAGCAAAGCCCAGGCCGAGGGGAGGGAGCGTGGCTGGGGTTCAGGGAAGGGTGTCAGGCGGGCCAGGAGCACAGGGGCCCTCCGGAGCTGAGGCCCCAGCAGGGACACCCACACGCGCTGCACGGAATGGGTTTTACAAACAGGGTGCTGGGCGGAAGGGGAGATGCCCGCCCGGGAGTCGCGGAGGAGGTAAGTGGGACCCTTCCCAGGACGCCTGCAGCCACACACGGCCTCGATGGCCCTCTAGCACTGACCCCCGGCGCACCCACATAGGAAGAGCCAGAGGGTGTTTCTCCAAAACCTTTGATAACTGAGGTCGGAACCAGGAGAAGATGAATATTTACTTGGGCTTCCTTCCCTCTGCTTTATAGCTGAGTCCTGTTTCAGTTGTGAACTGTGGACAGTCGGCGGGGACACGGACATGGCTTCCCCTGCACGAGGCCTCAGGGGTTTGACCAGACCCCGGTTCACTCTTCCCCCGGCTTTACTGACATGTATTTGACATATAACGCTGTGTAGTTGTAAGGTGCACAACGCGGTGATAATGCAGAACGATCCGCACAGGACCCGCGGGTTAACACACCCATCACGTCACATAGCTGCTATTTTTTTTTTTTTTTGCAGTGAGAACATTTGAGATCCACCCTCAGCAGCCTCCAGTCCCCAGGACGGCGGTGCTGGGGTCACCGTGCTGCCCGTGGGACCTCCAGAACAGGCTCAGCTCCTCTGACCGACCCTCCGTTTCTCCCACCCTCAACCGTGAGTGTCCAAGTCTTGGTGTACGGGTTAATGTTTTACAGTTCAAACAGGGGCGCCTGGGGGGCTCAGTGGGTTCAGCGTCAGACTCTTGATGTCAGTTCACGTCATGATTTCACAGTTAGTGAGTTCGAGCCAAGAGTCCGGCCCTGAGCTGACAGCATGGAGCCTGCTTGGGATTCTCTCTCTCTGCCCCTCTCCTACTCATTTTCTCTCTCTCTCTCTCTTTCTCTCTCTCTCTCTGTCTCCAAATAAATAAACTTAAAAAATAAAACAAAATAATACAATAAAATTCAAACAAATCATTATACTCAGAGTTAAGTGGCAAGAGGGAAATGTTCAGATGAGACCCCAAATCCTAAAAAAAGGAAGACACAGACACAGACACAGACACACACACACACACACACACACACACACACACGCCATGTGCCAATCAGCAGGTGTTTCTGTGCTCTCTGAAGGACTGGGGAAGGTACAGAAGAACCGAAGCCGTGAGTGCCCGTCCACCATCCAGCATTCTGGGACCCCAGCTCCACGTCGGCCCTCAGGGCAGAACACCATTAACAAAAAGTTGACCCCACACGTTAATTAAGGCAAGACCCCCACTAACCGCCTCCCCTCCCCCCATCCCCGGGGGCGAGACTATGAAACACCCAGTGCCATGCTCGGCCATAAATTACTTCGAGGCAGACCAAGGGGGTAATGAAATCATCCATTTATGACTTTAAATAAATCTGGCTCCACACTAGAGCGCTTCTGAGTTTACAAACCTCTAATATCCACACCCGCTGGCCCCGAAACCAGCGGGGGGCCATCAGGTCCAGCCCGAGGTGGGCCTGGCGTTCATATTCCAGAAAATTAAGCAGAGGCAAGCAGTCAATACCGCATTATCTCCTTCACTGCGGTGATTTATCCTGTTTGCCGCTCTTCATTTCAAGCCCAGGCCAAGCGAAAAGTTGGCTGGTCCAGCCCTGGAAACAGCGTCTGGACTCTTTCTGTTGAGTCATGAAAGTTTAAAGAGGCAAAAACTAATATATGTCCACAGCAATTAGGGGGGAAACTGTACTGGGCAGAATCACAGCTGCAGCTCCGTCTGTATTTCCACACGGAGATCGCAGGTGGGGGGGCGGGCGCCTCTAATCCAGCGATTCCCAAAGTGGTGCACAGATATGTGTTATTTTTACTTTTATATATTTGTTTCAATGCCTATTAGAAGAAATTATTACAAGCATATTAAACCCTGAGTTTAAAAAAAAAAAAAAAACAGGGGCGCCTGGGTGGCTCAGGAGGTTGAGCGTCTGGCTTCGGCTCAGGTCATGATCTCATGGCTTGTGAGTGTGAGCCCGGTGTTGGGCTCTGTGCTGACAGCTCAGAGCCTGGAGCTGCTTCAGATTCTGTGTCTCCCTCTCTCTCTGACCCTCCTCTGCTTGCACTGTCTTTCCCTGTCTCTCAAAAATAAATTAAAAAAACATTTAAAAAAAACCAATTGGTTGGTAAGTGAAAGCAATGAGTCAGTTTAATGAACAATACTAATTCCCTGCATACCCCTGATTGTATGCAACCCTGTGCCCCTCCAGCCTCAGAGCCAGGAACTGAGCCCAAGACCGAGGTCATCCTCGCCCCAGGGTTGGCTCGGAGGCTCTGTTCCAGGCTGATTCGGATCCCTTCCCTGTGGCCGACTGAAGAATGGCTGGGGGTCTTAAACCCCCTGTGCTGGACGAGACAAAAAGAGGGAACGTGTAGGATGATACTCCCCATTCTCAGAAGAGAGCCCTGAATACCCAGCATACCCCTCCCGCCGTAAAAGCACAAGGTGTGCACCCCGGACGCCGCACCAGCATTCCCGTGACCCTGGAGACAGGCAGTGTTAGGAGGAGGCCAGCCAGCCCTGAGGACGCTCCGGAGACACAGTGACGGCGGCCATTCAGGCAACAGTAAGCATCAGGGACCCTGGGAACGACCCTACTTGCGGAGTGTGACCCAGGAGGTGACAGCTCAATGCACCCCAATTATGGTGCCTGAGTGGCCGGAGGGCGGGACTCTCTGGTCTAAGTATCAGACCAGCGCTCAGTACTCTCTCCTGGGTTCAGGCTTCAGGCCACGAGCTCTAGAAACCAGATCAGCGAATGTTCTTGAAAATACTGAGCGACTGTGATAAACGTAACAAAGAGAGACAAAGACAGGTGGACAGGAAGCAGGAAGAGAGGCCAGAGGAGGCGCCCAGGGAAACGGGGTCCGCTCATTCCTTCGAGAAGTGCCTCTCTCTCAGGCACCGGACGCTTCATAACAAACACCCAGAAAACGGGACGAATGAGGCAAAGTCAAATCTTCAAGAAATCGGGGTCGGGGAGGGGGAGACAGAGGAAGGGTGACTCTCCATGACCTGAAAAGCGCACGACTCTGCGGACAAGGACAGGAGACCAGGGGAGGCGGACGTGGTAACTGAGCTGGTGCTCCCAGCTCAGCGGGGTGTCTGGACTGACCTCCACGCACCCAGCAGGAGCTGATGTGGGACTTCGGTCCTCTTCCTATTCCGACTGTCCCCTCCTCCAGGGTATGGAAAGGCACAGGGCCGGCAGGGGAGGGGGTTGGGGGGAGCCTGAGAAGTTGCCCGAAGGGTTAGATCGCACCTGGCAGGGCAGAAGGGGCCGGTCAGCAGGTGCACAGAGAACCCTGGATGTTCCGAACTTGCGCGGGGTCCTCATGGCCTCTGTACCACGCTGAGTCTCAGAGATGGGGGTGAGGCTGAGATGGGACAATATAGGTGTGAAAGGTCCTTGGGGATGAGAGCCACAGGATGTGTTTGCGTTGGGCTGACAGCAACCCGGATCCTCAGACACGAGTCATGGAGGGGGAAACTGAGGCACTGGAATTAAATACTGGCTGTAAAACCTGACTGTGGTGTCGACCACAGGATGCCCGGTGCCTTCCCGTGCTCAGGGCGTCACCGCCCACTTCCTCCTGCCTGTGCTTTATACATTCTTTCAAGAACGGAGGAAGGAGCTAGCTGAGCCCGAGTCCTTGGCAATGCCACTGTGCCACCAGGAACCACGGGGAGTGGGACCCCAGCGCCCGTCCCCGCCACCATCTTGCTGTTCCCACGGGCTGTGCCAGCAGGACGCCTTGGAGCCTCCAAGTCCGTCCCTCCCACCTCTCGAGACGCCCCCATCCCCACCCCCGGAGGTGAACAGCTAACCTGTCGGCGGCTGAGCAAGACCCGAGGCAGGTCACCGTACTCCGTCCTTCCACTTCCCCAGGGATCACCTGATTCCCCTCTGGAAATATTCGGCGCCAGAGGAAACCTGAGTGCGGTCATTAATTATGAAAATTCACAATGCATAATTATAATAATTACCCCGATCACACAAACATTATACCACCATGAATAATTTAAGAGGAATCGTGTTTTTCAAGAGAACAGCAATTAAAATAAAACCTAGGGAGGTGACAGGCAGGACTCAGGAGAGACACAGCTGGTTTGTTCTGTCACCGGAATGTTCCTTCCTTTTCGTCCAAAACTACCCCTGACCTCAGCAGGCTGGGGAGCAGAGAAGACAGAGACGGGCCGGTTTACAGGTAGTTCCACTCTGGAAGGAGGAAGTCAGGAGCCCGAAAGAGAAGTTTTTCCCTTCACTGAAGCAAGTTCACCGGCTGCCTTCACCCACCAACAAGAAGGAAGAGACCTGTTTTTTTCATGCAAATAGAAGGCTGCACTCAAACACCCCCCAGCCCGCCTGGGATTCTGCACGGGGCTCAAGGAAGAAATACACGTATTCCGCACCCTCCAACCCACCCATGGGGTGGGGGGGTGTCCCGTCAGGCAAAAGCTCAAGAAGGAAAGAAGGAGCGAGTGATATTTTGTATTAAAGATAAGAAATAAAACCCAGCGTTCCCTGTGACTTCCCTCATCACCAAAAGCTTTTCTTTAAAATACGGTGTTCGGTCTGTGAACGAGCGACAGTTTCTATACGATGCATTCTCCTACGATTAGAGAACTAAGTGGTTCGGGATGGCTGGAAGACAGAGTCGCGCTGCAGAGATGCGGGAGGAAGCCGGGGCGGCGGGCGGGACCTGGGGTCACAGGGTGCCTTCCGTGCTCACGGAGGATTCAGATGTGGTCAGATTTACACAGCCCCTTGCCTGTTCACGGAGAGTGACCTGTATGGTTTTGTTTGTCGGCTTTTTTTAATAGTTTATTGTCAAATTGGTTTCCATACGACACCCAGTGCTCTTCCCCACAAGTGCCCTCCTCCATCACCACCACCTCTTTCCTCCCTCCCCCTTCCCCTTCAACCCTCAGTTCATTTTCAGAATTCAATAGTCTCTCAGGTTTTGCATCCCTCTCTCTCCCCAACTCTCTTTCCCTCTTCCCCTCCCCCTGGTCCTTCATTAGGTTTCTCCTGTTCTCCTGTTAGACCTATGAGTGCAAACATATGGTATCTGTCCTTCTCTGCCTGGCTTATTTCACTTAGCATGACACCCTCGAGGTCCATCCACTTTCCTACAAAGGGCCATATGTCATTC